>WOVY01015106.1:0-132971 GCA_013436015.1 Rhipicephalus annulatus
GAACATCGCATCATAACCGAAGAAAATGCCAGACCACTCCGTCAGGGTCCGTACAGGGTTTTGACGAGATAACGCGACGCCATGAAGAGACGAATTGATGAGATACTGCGGGATGACATCATACAGCCGTCCAACAGTCCATGGGCGTCCCCTGTGGTGTTAGTGAAGAAGAAGAATGGGACCCTACGTTTCTGCGTCGATTATCGCCGCCTGAACAAAATTGCAAGACAGGACGTGTATCCTCTACCATGAATACACGACGCACTTGATCGGCTCCATAACGCCAAGTATTTTTCGTCAATGGACCTCAAGACATGCTATTGGCAAATCGAACTCGACGAAAGAGACCGAGAGAAGACGGCGTTTATAACACCGGACGGCCTCTTTTCAACGCATTATTAATACGGTACTGGCAGGATTGAAGTGACAGACTTGTCTTGTGTACGTGGACAACGTCTTCGTGTTTTCTTCGAGTTTTTCGAGCAACTTCGGCGCCTCGAAGCTATACTTTAAGCCATCAAGACATCCGGACTCACACTGAAGCCAGAAAAGTGCAGATTTGTGTACGAGGAGCTCTTGTTCCTGGGGCACACGATTAGCAAGTCTGGAGTTCGTCCCAATTCACCGAAAATAGCCGCCACTGCCGACTTCCCGCCACCCACTGACAAGAACGCGGTGCACCGATTGCTGGGCCTGTGCGCCTACTATAGGCGGTTCTTGAAAAACTTCGCCCGCATCGCCGATCCGCTCACTAACCTTACCAAGGCCGACGTAGAGTTCAAGTGGGAAACGTCGCAGGAGCACGCTTTCCAGGAGCTTAAATATCGCCTTCAGACGCCTCCGTTACTTGCCATTTTCGACGAATTCGCCGAGACAGAAATACACACTGACGCAAGCAGCGTAGGTCCCGGCGCTGTTCTTGTGCTGAGTGCTAACGGACTTGAAAGGGTTATTAGTTACGCCAGCCTATCGCTATCAAAAGTAGAGGCCAATTATTCTACATCAGAAAAGGAGTTCCTCACCATCATTTGGGCTACGTAAAAATTTCGCCCCTACCTCTACGGCAGGCTCTTCAAAGTTGTGAGTGACCACCACGCCTTGTGTTGGCTAGCTACCTTGAAGGACCCTTACGCCTCGCACAATGGAACCTGAGACTTCAAGAATATGACATTACCGTCGTTTACAAGTCCGGCACATCCCACTCCGACGCCGACTGTCTCTCTCGTGTGCCTGTCGACCAACCACAACCCGACGACCCGGATGACGACTACTTCTTGGCAACGATAACTGCCGACAACTTCACTGAACGACAGCGGGCCGACCTGGAACTTAAGGCCCTAATAGAATACCTCGAAGGCAGGACCGCCGAAGTCCCGACGGTATTCAAGCGCACACTGGCGTCGTTCTTCCTGCGAAACGGCCTTCTGCAAAAGAAAAACTTCACACCGCTCCGAGCCAAGTACCTCCTTTTGGTGCCATCCGCTCTGCGGCAAGTACTCCTGCAGACCCTGCACGACGATCCGACGACAGGGCACCTCGGGGTTTCTCGCACGCTCGCGAGGATACAAAAAACGTACTACTACCCACGTCTTACCACCGACGTCACTCGTTATGTGAGGACATGCCGTGTCTGTCAGCGACGCAAGACACCACCGACAAGGCCAGCGCGACTTCTGTAGCCAATTGAACCACCTCGCCGACCATTCCAGCAGATTGGTGTGGACCTACTGGGACCGTTCCCGACGTCGGCTTTCGGAAACTAGTAGATCGTGCTAGCTACCGACTACCTCACCCGCTACGCCGAGACAAATGCAGTGCATCCGAGGTAGCTAAGTTCTTCGTAGAAAATATCGTCCTACGTCACGGCGCCCCGGAGGTCCTCATCACCGACAGAGGAACGGCATTTACTGCTCACCTAACTCAAACAATCTTGTCATACAGTCAGACAAACCACCGCCGGACGACAGCGTACCACCCACCGACCAACGGCCTCACCGAGCAGCTAAACAAGACAATCGACGACATGCTGGCGATGTACGTCGATGTCGAACACAAGACGTGGGACACCATTCTTCCGTACGTGACCTTCGCATACAACACGGCGGTGCAGGAGACGACGCAGGTATCTCCATACAAATTTGTCTACGGAAGGAACCCGGCAACGACGCTTGATGCCATGTTACCCAACGTCACCAACGAAGAAAACCTCGATGTGAGTGAGTACCTTCAACGCACCAAAAAGCGCGACAACTCGCTCATCTCCGTATCAAGAATCAACAGACGACCGACAGCCGCCGTTACAATCTTCGACGACGCTTCGTGGAATACCAGCCCGGTGAACGTGTTTGGGTGTGAAAGCCGATACGCTGATCTAGACTCAGTGAAAAGCTTCTGCGACGGTACTTCGGACCGTACAGGGTGGTTCGACGTCTCGGCCCACTTAATTACGAGGTTGTCCCCGATGGCATCACGAACTTTCAATGACGTCGATCGCGACCTGAAGTCGTCCATGTTGTGGCCTCAAGCCATTTCATGTGCGTTAACAAACTGAAACAGTGTTTTTGTATTATTGTTGTATCGTAATTTATTCATTGTACTTTCTTGCCAAATTGGTGTACCTTCATCTTTAGTTAAAGCATCGGGACGATGCCTTTTTTAAGAGGTGGGCAATACCACCTTCCATTCCTCAAGCTTTGTTATCGCCCATATACACTAAACTATTCTCAGCGCAAACCGCGCGAGCAGTTTTCGAGAAGCTTCAGGACTGTAGTAGATCATTTCGATAAGATCACACCCACTCCGCGAACTGTACAGATTATTTTGGAACACACGTCACCACTAGCGATAATGCTGGAACATTCGATGGCAAGAGTATAAATGCCAACGCACTTCGCCGCTTGTCAGTAGTTGATCGACGGCCGACGCTCCGTACACTGCTATCTGTGCAAGACTGCTACGGTAGTCGGACTTTCCGTTTACCGGGCACTGGTTCACCCAAAAACACAGTTAAGTCTCAACATAAAGTCTCCGGTCTTCGGCCACGTCCCGACCCAGTTACAATATATATATATATATATATATATATATATATATATATATATCCAAGCAACAGCAAGATGGCGCCGATGATGAAGAGGGCCCAAGCGATGACTGATGATGGTTATTGACAGATGAGGAAGATGAAGTCCAATGAATTTTTACACTAATTTCCCCCGTCAACAGAAGCGGCCCGCCTGACCGCGAATTACGCTGTGGAACGCATACGATAGGGCTTGAGACGCGAAACGTGCACAATCTCTGTCCCGCGGCAGCGTTGGTCAGTGGGCTATGATTAAGGGTGACGGTAGTTCACCGGTGAGGTCTGTTCGACAACTTTGTACGGGCAGAGATTGTGCGACTAAAGCTTCTCGCATAAGCCAGGCGTTCGCGCAGGAGTCCACAGAAGTACATCGTCGCCAGGGTGGTAGAGAACGACGCGGTGAGTGGCAAAGTAATGATGTTTTCGATCTTCTTGGCAAGCTTCAGTGTTTACACGGGCAAAACGACGGCATTAAGCAACAAGGGACAAAAACTGGTCGCAAACGACTGGTGAAGAGTTGACGGGGCCAGAAAAGAATGTAACTTCAAGTGGTGATGTCGGTTGGCGTCCATATACTAGGAAAAATGGAGAATAGCCTGTGGTTTGTTGAACTGACGTGTTATATGCATACGTGACAAAGGGAACAATGGCATCTCAATTGCGATGGTCCGGTCGGATATACATGGACAGCATGTCGGACACCGTGCGATGAAATCTTTCCGTTAAGCCATAGGTTTGTGGGTGATAGCTAGATGTTGTTTGATGCTTGAAGAACTTCAATGAGCGTGCTTGAAAGAAATGCCTTGCCCCGGTCGTTCAAAAGAACACGAGGGGCTCCATGACGTAGGTAAATAACATTCAAGAAGAAAGTTGCTATCTCGGAATCAGTTCCTGAAGTAATCGAGGCCGTCTCAGCGTACCGGGGCAAGTGATCAACCACGGTGACGATCCATCTCTTGCCGTCTTATGTAGTTAGGAGGGGCCCGAAGAGGTCAATTTCGACGACAGAGCACGGCTCTGCGGTGCAATGAAGTGGTTGTAAGGTCCCGACTGGAGCAGTAGTGGGCCGCTTCGATGTTGGCAAAGTGCGCGCGAGCCGACACACATACACACATACACACACACGCACACACACATTATATATATATATATATATATATATATCGGGCCTGGTCTTGTAATTTTGTTCGTATCTTTGGACATGTAATCAGTGGTATTAGTATTGTGTAGCAGGAGTATTCTCCTTTAACTTTCATCACCGGTCCCAGGTGTATTTAGATGTGGCTGAGCTTTTGATTGATTATATGTATATGTATTTGTTCCATGACACCTTCCCCGCTAGCCTTTGGATAAACCAGGCTCTGGCTTTTGCTTGTCCGAAATTGATCTAATTGGTGTACGTGGGGTATCTTCGCAGAATGCTGCAGGCCTTACTTTGTTTTTTTGGCGGTAGGACACTCGCTCGTCTACCACAAGTTCAGTTTCTCGCGAAAAATATTAGATGACTATGGTATTGTCTTTTCTGCTGCTGCAATCAGATTTTCAACGAACGTTTTGTTGAGTTCCTCAACAGAAGCTTTGGTGAGAAAACTTCTTCAAGTTTTGCGTTTTTTGTAAAAATCGGCCAGTTCACGAGCTGCCTTTTCCACTGGCGTGGCTGCTAGAGAAAGTTGGAGAAGATTGTATAAGTCTGATGATGCAGGGTAGATGGTCACTACCGTATAATGTGTCGGGTACCTACCAGTTAAGATCGCTAAAAAGACACGGTGAACACAAAGCAATGCCTAAACAACTAAATCTACGTGATGTTGCTGATTGATTGATATGTGGGGTTTAACGTGCAAAAACTACCATACGTGATGTTTCTGAGAAGTTAGTAGAAGCACCTGAATTTTAAAGGCAGATGTTGTTGGACAGAGCAAAATCTTCAACAAACTGCCCTCTTTGATCAGTTTTGTCGCTACCCCAAAAGGTATAATGTAGATTAAAATCCCCTGCTAAAATAAATGGCTTTCGTAACTGCTAAAATGTATTTTCTAGGCTTTTAGAAGTACAATGGGTGTGGGGTGGGTTATACAGTGAACAAACCGTAATGTTTTTATAAGATAAAATGGTGACTGCTACTGCTTCAAAAGATGTGTTCACTTAGACATAACAGGTGGGAGTGCCACTTTGGACAACAATAGCCACACCTCCCGAGAAACAGCTACAACATATTCACGGTCCTTACGGACAACTGTAATGCCCTTGAGAAAGTTATGACTCTTGGCTCCCAAGTTTGCCTCATGGAGGCAGAAAGCAATCGGTGAGAACTTGTTAGTAATGTCCTTGATGTCACTTAAATTGTGTATTAATCCTCTACAGTTTGAGTGTACGATTAAAACCATCATGGAGTAAAAGAAGCAAATATAGAAGTGGGAATGGTTTCTTTATATGAAACGATGATAGGTGACCGTAATATGAATTGGTAATGCAGGCACATCAGATAATCAATATGGTTATCGCTTTGTTAAGATGATTATTCATACCTTGTCTTGTTTTGCGCGCTTAATGAAGCGCTTGTCCTTTGGTGTCGATGAGACCGAAGTTTTTGAGTCGACCTCCATCGCCCAGTCAGAAGCGCTCGAAGGTCGAGAGCTGGGCGCTGAGACACGGGTCTCAGGCCATGGCGTTTGGTTTATTTTGGGGCCCAGTGAGACCAGAGTCTGTAGGCTTTTTGGAATGGATGGAGCAGCAGGTTCATCTTAGGGCCTAGTAAGACCAAAGTCCGTAGGTTTTTTTTTGGAATGAATAGGGCAGAAGGGATCACAACTCGACCACTTTGCGTAGACCCGGACGTCTGACATCTTTGTGGCGCTGCTCCGACTGTGTCACAACGGCGTAGCTTCAGGGGAAAAAGTGAGACAACCAATGTCGTGCTTTACGAAACGAGATCTTTTCTTTGATTGTCAGAGATGGAGGCGGAAATGTTGTAGACCTGTGTGCTCAGATTTGGGTGCACGTTAAAAAACACGAGGTGGCCGAAATTTCCGGAGCCCTTTACTACGGCGTCTCTCATATTCATATGGTGGTTTTGGGATGTGAAACCCCACAAATCAAACAAATGAATCAATTGATTGTCAGAGCAATAATTTCTTTTTGATTGATTGATTGATTGATTGATTGATTGATTGATTGATTGATTGATTGATTTGGAATGTTTAACGTCCCAAGACCACTATATGAATATGAGAGACGCCATAGTGGAGGGATCTGGAAATTTCGACCACCTGGGGTTCTTTAACGTGCACCCAAATCTGAGTACACGGGCCTACAACATTTGCGCCTCCATCGGAAATGCAGCCGCCGCAGCCAGGATTTGAACGTGCAACCTGAGAATCAGCAGCCGAGTACCTTATTCACTAGACCACTGTGGCAGGGTGATTTCTTTTTTGTTTTCCAGAACAGGCCTGATCGCGAATACGCTTGGTGAACACCCTTACAGCTGGCACAAAGTGGAGATGAAGGGAAATTTTCGGAAGTGTGGTCGTTTGCACTGCATTTGGCGCATGTTTCCTTGCCTCTACATGTGTGGGAAGGGTTACCAAATCTTTGGCATAACATCCCCTCGGGTTAGAAATGCACGTTGTGACATTTATTTTCACATACCCGGCCTCAAGAGAGGCGGGCACTTCAAATGAACCAAGGGTGAGTATAATAACATGCTTGTTAGGACTCTCCTGGTTGTTGCGGCGGATGACTATTTTTTAACATTCATCACTCCTTGGTCTTGAAAACCTTCAAGAATCTCTCCGTCACTCAAGTTCAAAAGGTCTTTCTTGAAGATAACCCTTCTACTACTATTTAGATACATGTAGACCAAAACTGTAACCGTGGCTTCAGCAACACTGGTTAGTTCGTATAGTTTAGACACTTCATCTTTTTCAGTCAATTCTATAAGAAGATTCATCACTCCTTGGTCTTGAAAACCTTCAAGAATCTCTCCGTCACTCAAGTTCAAAAGGTCTTTCTCGAAGATAACCCTTCTCTAAGTATTTAGATACATGTAGACCAAAACTGTAACCGTGGCTTCAGCGATACTGGTTAGTTCGTATAGTTTAGACACTCCATCTTTTTCAGTCAATTCTATAAGAAGATCACCGTTTGACATTTTTTAGGCTTTATACATTGATCCAATTTTTTATTAGGGCACTTGGCCACTAAAAATGAGGATAGCTTCCTTTCTGGTATATTTGCGCTGTGGATAACATGGTGCTTTTGGAATGCTACTTTGTTCTGCATAGAAAAGTGAAAAATTGCCTCGGTGCAGCCTTTTTGCGAGCTCGATCGAAGTTGAATGGTGCTTGAGAAGTCATTCGAGGAGCCGTGTGTTCGGCAACAGCACCGACCACCTACCAAGGAGCCCAACAAGGGGACGCGGCTGGAGTTGATAAGAAGCCTGCCATACGCCAGCCGTACACTGTCACTATAACCCAATATACGTACCCAAGACTGGATATGACAAACAAAGTTGACCCTCGCCGCCAGGAAAATTCGAAGTGAACGGAACAGAAGAGATGCAAGGAAAGAATAAAAGTGTGGTTGAAAAAGACTAAGATGTAGGAAGAGCAAGAGATAGAAAAAGGGAACAACCACTTTCCCCTGGGTAGGTTAGTCCAGGGCTGCCGTCTACGTGAAGCCGGGGCCAAAAGGGTGTGTTGCCATGGCTGGGCGGGGGGGGGGGGGGGGGGGGGGGGGGGCTTTGAAGGTCCAAACATCCAACATTGACTCAACACCTAGGATCCCCTTTTCCCCGGACACGACTAAGCCATGCATGGCCACGCGTGGTAGGGAGTTGAAATACCTCCGTTGGATCGGGTCCCTAATGTCACCACACACCAAACGCCTGCTTGCAAAGACGCCCCTGCGGGAATACATTCTACACATTCAAAGAAAATGCATAACGGAATAACAAGAAAGAAGATTCAGTGTATACAGCACATAATTCCAATCGGACACAATACATTGGATTCATAAAATGATTGAATGTTGTTACAGCACACAATATTATTATCTAGTCTATTGCAATAGTAGATAGCCGACGGCAAAAGGAAATTTTTGGAGCCGCTAGTGTAATTGCCGACGAACGTTGCCACGGCTCAGATTATGGACGGTCGATTATTGAAGTTACAGTGTCTATTTCCCAGCCACAGGTTTGGCCGAATGAAGTGTTTATTTTTGACACATCATCTCTGTCTTCGTCAACGTCACGACCACGCGGCCATATATTGTTGGTCTCTGTTTAAGCTGTTCGCGAAACAAAAAAAAGTCTACAGAAGCGACAAGTGCATTAACTAGGACATCTCTTTCTATTGCTTTTAAAGAATGAGTTACTGCTCTAGGGAAGCGCAGATGCTTGACAGCAGCAACTGGTCTTGTGAAAGCATTTAACATAACTAGCCAAACTTGTCTGCTGTGACAGACCAGGAGCGTCAACTTCCTCCAGGCTTTTAAGGTCAAGACATGATCTCTTTTTTATTTATCTTGATATATATAGGAAAACTGAACGTGCCTAAGTATTGTTCTTTATTTGGTGTCATGAAATACGCATCCACGAAAAGGCATGGCACCGTTTAGATTAGGCATAGCCATGATGCTTGTTGTCTCAGCCGCTGCTGAAGCACAATGGTTCAAGTACAAGGAATTACGTGAGGGTTGCAACAACACTGACCTCAAAAGGGTGAGTTGTCTCAATATGAGAGGTTAGTACCGACATGCCCTCTAGTTAAATTTGCTTGTTGCCACATCTCAAATTGGGAATAACAATTTTGTTGTGCTTTTCAATTTTAAGCGACCCATTATTAATTGCACCATAATAAATTAATTATACTGCCTGATCAACTAGTTCATATTTTCTATTATGTATGTACACTGATTCAGCACAAATAAAACAAGCTGAAATAAAACCACGCAGTGAAAATGCATTCTATCTTTCATGTTTTCTACTTGTTTAGTTCGCGCTAAATCAATGTGGCGATGGCCCACAAAATTAAGAATATATTCGAGGTCAGAGATACACAGATTGTTTTGGAAAATAAGGAATTTTGAAAATCGCTGGCGGCAACTTTTATTGAACTATCTCATGAGCCTCATTTCCGTGATAAGTTGACATTCTGTACAAGTGTAGTGCATGATGAAGGAACTAACAGATGTTGCCTCAATTACCATCACGAATTTTTTCTTTCTGCTTGGCTTTCTGAGCTCTATGTCTTCCACGTTGATCTCACGTGTCACGGCTCATTGTTTACCACGTGTTTAACAAGTTGCTCTCATGTGTTTTCGTTTTAATGTTAGAATAATAATATGAACACTCTAGGCATTTTTTCATATTTATTTATCGGCCTATAGCGCTCACCTTTGTGGGTGAAACAAATCATTCTCTCGCAAAGAACGTCTGTGTTTCAACAACAAAATTCTAGAGCATCTACCTGCTTGGCCTGTGTACACACGACCACAGGAAAAGAGCAAAACATTCGCGATACCCTTCCTGCACTGGCACTGTACAGGAGTTACGTGTTTGAACCCAAAGCCTTTCTTCGATGCTCCTGACACGCGCTTTTCAAAAGGCCCGTCAAGAAGATGCGCCTTATTTTTACATCCTCCAAACAAGTTCGCGCATCTTTTCTATGCCTGATTAACCTCCTTCCACTTGCAGTGACGTCAACTCGGCGATCGGCGGCGTTGACTACATTACTGTTCTTCAGACCTAATTTAGATCAACCGACAAGCTGCGTGCTACGTCACATCGCCGATCGCCGAGTTGACGTCACTGTGCATTGAGGAAGGTTGATCACGCGCAGGAAAAGTGCGCGAGCTTTTCCTGCGGGCTTCAAAACTGGTTTACTGGCCCTTTAAGCTTCCGTTCAACCATCCCAAGTACTTTATTTAACTTGTAAGATGACGAAAGTGCAGGAAGGGTATCATGTATCTGTTGCCGTTTACATAATGTCGTGTATCAATAGGAATGCATTAACATTACGTTTTTGGAATACAGCCCTCTTTTGCAAGGAAATGTATGCTCACATATGTTCCAGCATGTTCCGCAGTACCATTGCGCACCCATCTTTCATGATGCAATAGTCCTAGCAACACACAGAGATCAAACCAGGCGAGAAAGAATTGAAGCCTATAATATAAAAAAGGGGCGAATGATGTATCAGCGTGCCTTCTGTAGCCCTACATGATAGCGAGGATAGGTTATTAGCACGATATCCTAAACTTTATGCTGTTAAAGAGTACGCATGGGACGTGTGAAAGTTTTTTTTTTCGTTGTTCGAAATGTCAGATGATCTGCTCTTCTCTTGCCTTAGTGTGGTCACATGGGTGTGAAAGTTGAGGTGTTTCTTTTTCGTTCAGTTTTTGCAATAAAAATCAAGTTGTGAGTCAGTGCTGTGGTTTGTCCCCCTTCTTCGCTTGTGATATGTTATGTGTGTTTTTACGTCGCAATGCAACCCAATGATTATGAGAGACGCCGCAGTGGAGGGCTCCGGAAATTTAGACCACCTGGACTTCTCTAACATGCACCCAAAGTGAGCACAGGGGCCTACAGGATTTTGGATTCCATCTAAAATGCAGTTGCCGCAACCGGGACTCCATCCGCGACCTGTGGGTCATCAGCCGATCGCCTTAGCCACTAAACCACCGCTGCAGGGCCCCCTTTCTATCTTGTGTCCGGGTAGCGTACGCTGTGTTAAATTATGTTCAAGTACTAACTCCGACTGTCCCAGCTTTCTGTCCTTCTGTGGGAACATTTTGTAAATGGAAGGTCAGTCTTAAAGGTAGGAGCGAATGACATCAAGTCTTTCGCTGCTTGGGTCAGTGTGAATTTCTGTTTCAGCTAGATCCTCGGAATTTGAAAATACGGATCGCAACTGACGGCGTCGGTTCAACATCTCGTCTGCTTTAATTTTTTGGGGTATTAAATTGAAGTCGACGTCACATTTAACCAGTACTGTCAGTGGCACTGCAACACTGTAGGAGCTCTGAGTGAATGTCGACAGCCCCACCGTTGTGGTCTAGTGACTAAGGTACTCGGCTGCTGAGCCGCAGGTCGCAGGATCGAATCCCAGCTGCGGCGGCTGTATTTCCGATGGAGGTGGTAATGTTGGAGGCCCGTGTGATCAGATTTGAGTGCACGTTAAAGAACCCCGGGTGGTCGAAATTTCCGGAGCCCTCTACTGCGGCGTCTCTCATAATCATTTGGTGGTATTGGGCCGTTAAAGCCCACAAATCAAATCATCAATGAATGTAGATAATGGACATTGCCCTCTTGACGATGACCAATGAAAGTTTGCGATGGTTGCATCCTTCTGTGGGTGTAGATTGGTATGCGCCGCAGAGAAAGTAGGTTAACATAGTACGTTGACTCGCAATTTTTCAATATCAAGTTATACCTGGATGACCTCATGGAGCGCAATACTGGTCAAGTTCTTTATTGTGGTTATTGAAGGTCCTAAAAAATCTACGACAGGATCTAATAACACAAGGCAGGAGTGCGCCTTAAGCTTACCATATCAGGCTCATTATGCCTCGAAATGTCGCAGGTACTGAGGCCAGACAGAACGCCATGACGTTTAATTCTAACGGGCCATTTGGCGTGATGATGCTGTCTTCTCTCCATCTATATGATGGACTTCGATTTCCGAGCAGCCAGTCTTCAAACCCATCGACTAAAAATACGTTGCGTCGCAAATCCGGGAGTCGTCATCTATGCGCGGTATACACGTACTGGGAATTTCGTGGGAACCGCGACGTTTGACCCGAGGCACACAGGTATATCGCACTTTTCCAACAGCATTATTAGAAACCCAAAGGTTCATGGACGGTGGTATTGTTTCGTCGCACAGTAGGTTGTCGACTTGTATGGTCTCCGTTCAAGTGAAGGAAATTGACAGGGGCTCTGACAGAGCGGATATGATTGTTATTCAGTTATAATTTAGTGTTCACCAACAGATTTTTGTCGAATGCGAAATGATTCGAAGCAGTCGTTGTAAAGACGGGGAAGCATTGCATGATCTTTTCTTGCACATGCGAGGAAAAACTCGGGTTGACGAGGAAAGGGGCCTTACGAGCTTGCTTCGTCTTAGTTAAGTTCAATCGTTTAACCGTCATGCCTTTCCTGACGCGCATGTTGTTGCCAAGACTTGGGAGCATGGCTGCCGCTTTGCCTACATCGAGCTTGGCTATTATACTTGCGCAGCGAATCTCGCGGTGTAATAGGTATGTTGGCCTTCAATTTCACAAATATGTCTGTGTATGTCTCCACGCTGACAAAAATAACGCTGGAGCGATATGATATCGAGACGTCGTTGTCGAGCATATTGGAGGCGTAGTTCCCTGCCATCATCTTCAATCGCTTATTCATAGAATGGAATTAACGACAAGGATATAATGGTGGTGACGGCAACCATGGTGACTCCCTATGTCCATGCCGAAAAAGCCAGCTCTCCAGCAATACTCTGAGACTACGAAGCTTGCGGGATACATACGGTTGCTAAGTTGTGACTTGCTTTGTAGATTACTGCCAGCGTTCTTGACTCACCTTCAGGTGTCCGGATTTCGGGGACTTCTTTACTTTCTTTATTTTGTAGCGAGGGTCTACCAATCACCAAGTACTCTGCACATTGATGTCGATAGTTCACCTTCTTCCACTACGTTTATACCTAGGCGCCAAAGTAAGGCCGCAGCGATTTATTCACTGCTACTACCTAGGGAAATGAGGTCGTCCCATGGGGAATTTTTTACATGAGAGTTCCATTTTGCAGCTGGTGTGCTTTGAAAATTACTTCAAAGCGTTGTCGTCGTAGGCAGAGGACCTTCAGTATTGTGACGAACAGCAACCACTGCTCCATGGGTTATCTTTAGTTTCCCGAATATGGCTAAGTAACAAGCCATGCGACAGTGGGCTAATGCCGGCTTTGCGCAGACGGGTAGCGCCCTGGGGATGAAAGCGACACGCTTTGAGTCAATACCTTATTAGCTGTGTGCCCAAGTTAGGGCGCGGTCATGGTGAGTGCGAGCGAAACAGCATGGAGGTATTAGCGATGCGTATCAACCGACATTGAAATGTGAGGCTGTGCAAATTCTGAAGTTGTACGCCATGATACTTGTGATAAAAAGTGCGTTCTTATTTAGGTTGTTTTCTTTTGACACCACTGAATTTTGTGCCTAGAAGTTAAAAAGAACTCATCAAAAGCATTCCACAAGTGCCTCAATTCCATATTCCGCAAACGTTTCAAGGCCCCTTTACTGCCAAGAGCATAAACACCACCTACACTGGCGCTTGTTAGCATCTAAGTATATATACTCTAGTTTGAGGATTGAATGCAAAATTCGTTTTAGATGTCATCAGCCAACACATCGGAGACATTCCATCAGACTAACGTCTAACGAAGTGGTTCACTTTTAAGGAATACGATAAATTTGAACTCTCATGTTGCCAAAACACCAAGAGGCGAGCCTCATCACTGGACTCTATTTCAATAGACTGAGCGTTGCAAACAGTGTCAATATCTCCCTTGTTCAAAAGAAATGTCCGCTTCACCTTAGCAGACCTTCAATAGCACCATTCAATGTAACATGTAGGATATTGAATCAATTTGCAGTATGACAGTTTATCACGTAAAATACAGGGCGTCTTAAATAGTGTAGTTTTTGCTTAATAAAGTGATTCTTTCACAACACGAAAGCGAAGGTCATCACTAGGATGGCGTATGATCTGTCAATTGAAGTTCTCACCATTTCGGAATGCTAGGCTGCCTTCACTAGACGGGCCTATGGTCTTTTATTTGAAGTTTTGACAATCACGACATGCCCGCAATTATCACTAGAAACCGCTTATGTTGTTCTAGTGATTGTAGAGATATTTCGTCGTGACGAAGTGATTCGTACATAGGGAACAAGATCGCAAATATGATATGCGTAATGTGAAATCATATGATGTGACATCATACTATAGATGTGTCTGAACGAGATGATTTTTGCTTAGTGAAAGTGCCCTTTTCACGGGGGCTTCAGTTACTTTCATTTTTCTGCATGCTTGACGGATCACTTAACCAATAAGGTACACTTAGGCACACATGTATTATATGACTAATAGTACACGGCTCTAATTTAATACAATAATCCCGTGTATTGTATACTTGATAGAATATAGTCTACGCTTTCGTTTAAGCTTTAATGATAGGCACACACGAATCTAAGTGGTCAATTCTCCCACAGTTTTGGAACACGACAGAACCGATATGGACTCATACTACAGCGAAAGCTCCTGGAAGTGACTTTTCCTGCCTCGTGGACATGAAGATCGATGAAAATGGTTCCTACATGATATTCAACAGGTCGTTTTATAGTGCTAACACAACGTAAGTTATTGAATTATTCATCGCGCGTGGTATGATAACTGAGTTGCCTAGAGCCACAACAAACAATATCGAACTGCTATGTTCTAGGGTGAAAAATACCCTCCTTCTGAAAGGCCTCGTTTCTCCAGGAAACACTTTCGACCAACCAGGCATGCTTCTCTACCATACAAGTAAGTCCTTGCTATGACAGGCTCCACTATATACGTTGTGCAACTTTTGTGTGACAGAACTAACGCCACAGCTCAGCTTTCTAAATGCTTCACACATGCGCACTGCACTCATGCTACATTATTCATGCATAAATCTTAGATGTCCTGTCAAAAGCGAAATGAGAGCGCCGGAAGCACGGACTTCAACACGAGTACACGCACAAAGTCATCACGTCATGACGACGTGCAATGTAATGCAACATGGCAACGTCAGCACATGACATCGTCACTTGTAAAAGATCACAAAGGCAGCGCAGCACAAGTTCAAGCGCAGAAAGCCTACAAAACCACGGCACGTGCAGATAGCTTTCTGAAAGGGGTGGGGCGGATGAATATATCGACTGATAAGAAATTATTAAAACGATGTCTCAACTCTTTGGCCACATGGAATATGGTTGGCCAAAGAGCGCAATTTTTGCGAGTTCTAAACTTATGGTGACCAGCTTTGACTATGAAATATATCATGTGGGTGCGTGGAGACTTTAATTAGATGACACACACACGTTTAGAAGCCACGTTTATACACGCACGATAATGCAGTGTTTTAAGAAATGTGTCCAATATTATTCAAAATTGCAGAAAAAAGGCATCTGCGTGCTATCTGTGGCATTCCCTCAACTGTGAAAGAAGACATCCTTACACAAACTATTATTACGGCAGTAGTTATGGAAATCAAAACAGTTAAGTTTTTAACCAGCGGAACTGGCCGATCGAGCCCAATGGGCGAATCGAAGCCCTTCCAGAGCATAGTCCATAGTTACTTTAAATTTTATTGCGATAGCAATTATATGGACCCTCTCGGCTGGATTTCGCCGCCGGCATCGGCGTCGATGTCATGCAGCGTATATACATATACATACGTATCTATATATTTGAAAACGTTAAAAGAAAAAATTCAATAAAAGACCTCGGCACGTGGAATCGAACGTGGGACCTCCACGTCGTGGATACGAGGCGTTAACCACTAATTCACGGAGAGGTTTTTATTTCTTTATTACCGGTTTTGCACAAGGTACACACATCAATATAAGTCACGGTAAACAGTAACATACAAACAGAAGTGATGACACAACAGTCGCGGAACTATTAGTGATTACAGTGCTAAAATTCCTTCTGGTTCACCAGGGGTTCGACCCTGGAGAGCCATTCCGGAAAAAAAATCTTGTTTGAGTATATCAATGTACTGAGCAATGCTTTCGCGGAAAAGCATACGGGCCGGACGCTTTTTTAAAAGACAAACTATTGATGTCTACTACTTATCGCTGTTGGCAGGCGCCTCGGGGGGGGGGGGGTGGTATTGTGTTTTCAGCATTATCACCAAGATGGCGCAGGAAGCGCGCGGTGGCTCTCATCTCTCACGCGCACTTAGGCCCGCGTAGGGTATAAGGGGGTGTACGCTCGATCGTGCGCCCTTATCTTGCAGGGGAGAGAATGGTACGTTTTGGCTAGCATTTGTGTTTCGCAGGAAGTATTCCGTTGTAGTTACCGGGCGAACAAGGATTGCGGCAAACATTGCACAGCCTCTGTTTGCGAAAATGGTCCGCTTTTGAGGCACAGCGAAGTAACCATTGAGACGCTTATTCGCCTTCATCTGTACCATTGAGTACGTTTTGTGCGTCCTTTGTGCGTGAGAAACGCGGGCGACCTTTTGATCTGCTTGCCGTTCTGATTGATATGTTGGGTTAAACGTCCCAAAACCACCATATGATTATGAGAGACGCCGTAGTGGAGGGCTACGAAAATTTCGACCACCTGGGGTTCTTTACGTGCGCTGAAATCTAAGCACACGGGCCTACAACATTTCCGCCTCCATCGAAAATGTTGTAGGCCCGTGTACTCAGATTTGGGTGCACGTTAAAGAACCCCATGTGGTCAAAATTTCCGGAGCCCTCCACTACGGCGTCTCTCATAATCATATGATGGTTTTGGGACGTTAAACGCCACAAATCAATCAAATCAGACCACCGCGGCGGGGCCTGCTTACCACTCTGCACGTGATCCTCCATTTCATTGCTATCGCTTTCATGGCTTCGCCTTTGCGGAGAAGCTGTGATTTTTTCAAAGGTTGCCGCTGGTAATCACCGTGAAGCCATAAAACCTGACCAATTTATTAGCTGAAACCAAAACGAACGCACCGAACGGCGAATCCACCATTCACATCAAAAACACTCACAGTGACGACACTGTTTCCCACGCCGTTATCAACCGTGAATCTAGATACTCGACTTCGTGGCCGCTTATTGAAACTCGCTTATGCTCCTCCCCGAATACAAGGGGAACATTGTCGTCACTGAGGGCGTTTTCAAAGTGAATGCTAGATGCGCCTTGTGGGGCTTAGTGTTAGTTTCGCCTGCTAAATTGGCCAGATTTCATCACTCCGCGGTGATTGCCAGTGCCGCCTCTCAAGAATATGGCCTCTGCAAGTATGGCCACGATTTATTTTCGCCACTCTCTTTTGTCAATGGCACACTACAAATTACTCACCGGCCATATTGCGACCACCGATTTGTATGTTCGGGCTTCGGCGTATGATGACATTCAAATAAAGTAAATGGGCGTTACAGGCGAGAAAATTTGATTACATTCAGGTTCTCGTCAGCAGCTGTGTATGTGTATCGCAAGTACTTTATATTTAAAGTAGACATGAGTCAAAAGAGTATACACGAAAGTAATATTGATTGATATGTCGGGTTTGTCGACCCTAAACCACCATATTATTATGAGAGACGCCGTAGTGGAGGGCTCCGGAAATTTCGACTACCTGGGGTTCTTTACCGTGCACCCAAATCTGAGCACACGGGCCTACAACATTTCCGCCTCCATCGGAGTGCAGCCGTCACAGCCGGAATGCAGCCGCACAAGCCGGCATTCCAACCCGCGACCTGCGGGTCAGCAGCCGAGTACTTTAGCCGCTAGACCACGACGGTGATATGACATGTCAATGGTTTGCGTGAAATTTTAGTCATGTTTTTTTCACTACATTTATAAATCTACATTTGTTGGTTCGCTCACAGTCATACGACAGTAGGCAAAACATAAATATTGTATTCATGATAATGTAGGTAAATACAAAGGTTCCGCCGCACAAGTCGTAACACGATGTATATATTGCCACCCACAAGTAATCGGTCGACAGCAAGAGTGGCTATCAATCTGGAGGAAAAAAGAATATCGCGTGCCTCTTCTCTGCTCGACAGCCAGCCACGGCTGACGCATTGTTGTAGAGCTAGCTACTCGGTGGTTCAATGAACCACCCAGTACTTGTGATTCATCGTAACAAACTGGTGGAGGTGTTGGATGGTCTCGCAGATGCTGCCCCCCCCCCACCCAGGGAGCCGTAATACGAGTCCAGTGCCTGTCAATACTCCCGCGCATCGGACCAGCCACCGAATCAGGGGATTGCCTCCGGAAGTCGATGATACTGCTCCCACAACGCCGACATATATGACCAGCGCTTCGGTGCAAACCTCGCCAACCAGCACGACAAGCACGACGTCGAACCGCTACACGTTAGAAAGCCGACAAGCATCGGCGACGTTCCATGGTACGGAGCGCGAGGACGTTGAGGACTGGTTGGCGGAGTTCGAGTGCGTAGCCACCTTGAATCTGTGGGACGATGCAGCGAAACTGGGTCGTGTCTATTTTTGTCTCGAAGACGGGGCACACACGTGGTATCAAAATCGAGAAGAGCAGCTGACGACGTGACCTGAATTCTCTCGTAGACTTCTGCAGACCTATGCCAGCGCTTATCGCCAAGAACGAGTTGAACGAGCTATCCTGGCCCCGCGTCCAGTCGCCAAACGAAACTGTGACCACGTGCGTCGAAGACATGATGTGCATCTTCCAACCGGCCGATCCAAGAATGACGGAGGTCAAGAAGTTGCGTCACTTGGTGCGCGGTGTCAAGGACCAGCTTTTTTCTGGCCTCGTGCGAAGCCCTCCGAAGACGGTCGCGCAGTTCTTGTCTGAAGCCATGACAATAGAAACATTTTGCAGCAGCGATCCAACCAATACGACAGGCAAGTCAGTGGCATGTCCACTGCTGACATTTTCTCCACCACTGAAACCAGCAATGACTGTCTACGTCAACTCATCCGTAATATAGTACGTGAAGAATTGCAAAAGGCTGGTGTAACATTTCATCCTACAGTTAGCTCTTCTGCAACTGTGATCAAGGATGAGCTGCACCAGGCCCTCCGGGACATCTTGCCTCATGATACAGCTGCGCCAGCTCCTGCTGAATACCGCCGTGGGAGAACCTACGCGGAAGCCTTGAAACGCCCTGCTGCATCGCTGCCATTGTCCATTGATCCTGTCCCTGCTGTTTCACTCCAGTCAGCGCAGCACATACCGTACTACGAAGGCACGTACACGGCACCACCCTTGCCCTTTGTTCGTGGCGCTTTGTCGCCCATCGTTCGGTGCAACCAGCCCAGTACATCGACAATCGGCACACGTCTCCTTGAAGTCTGATGTTTGGCGCACACCTGGTCGCCGGCTTCTATGCTTTCACTGCGGAGAAGCTGATCATTTGTACCGCCAGTGCCCATATTGCCGTCTTGGGCTTCGCGGTTTCTCTGCGTACTCGCCGCCACCCCGTTAAGGCTAGAGACCAAGCGACATCAAAAACTACCACTTCAAGCAGCATGCACCACCGTGTGCCAGGCGCCAGTCACGCTAGCCATCACCGAGGCGATTTTCATCAACGCCCCAGCGGTATTCTACCGCAGGTCTCCCAGCCCCTTCCGAGAAAACTAGCCGAAGCGACCTCTGGGGGTGGGGTCACTGAACATCGAAGCGCTGAAGACTTCCTATTGACGCCAAACAGTACAGAAACCGGTCCCACATCACGTGCAGTTGCAAAGGATAGGCGGTTTTCACTCGACATAGCAGTGACAATTTATAGTTGTGCAGTTAATGCGTTAAAAGACACCGGCGCAAACTATTTCATACTGAGCGGGAAACTACAACACAGCTAAAGAAAAAAAGTCATCACGTCGTGACATAACTCGCATATTCGGACAGCTGGTGGCCATGTCGTTACACCACTGGGCACCTGCTCAACTAGAGTACAGATTCAGGTGTATACATTCGTAACAAGCTCCCTTGACTACGTGAATGTTGACTTTCTACAGGAAAGCGGAGCTATAATTGATCTGCAAGAGCGCCGCGTCACGTTTTAGGTCCAGAGAGCAATCAACGTGCTGGATGATGGAAGGCGTGTCAACGTATTCCGTATTTCTAAAGAGAGCGTGCCGCTTCTTCCACGAGCAAGTGTTCTAGTCGACGTAACATGCTGTGGTTTGGGCGATGGCGATGTGATGGCCGAGACAAATTTAGAACACCTCCTGACATGCTGTGGTTTGGGCGATGGCGATGTGGTGGTCGAGACAAATTTAGAACACCTTCAACAGCAAGGCATATGTGTAAGTGTGATACACCTTCGTCATGGCCGTTCCGGATTGCTAGTTACAAACTTTAGCAACGAGCATCGACACCATTTCTGCGGCACTTCGATAGCGTTTGCCCTTGAAGTAAAAACGTCACCAACTGACTCACGTCAGAACTAGAGCATACTGCAGACACGCCAATGAGTAATATTGACATCAATCATGCTTTGGAGAGCATGCAAAGGGGCAAAGCTGCTGGTGAGGATCAGGTAACATCTGATCTGCTGAATGATGGAGGACAGATTGTGTTCGAAAAACTAGCCACCCTGTTTACGAGGTGTGTCCTGACGGGAAGAGTACCAGAGTCTTGGAAGAACGCTAACATCATCTAAATACTTAAGAAAGGAGATGACAAGGACTTGAAGAATTACAGGCCGATAAGCTTGCTCTCTGAAGTATACCAGCTATTTACAAAGGCAATTGCTAACAGAGTAAAGAAAACATTAGAATTCAATCAACCAAAGGAACAAGCAGGATTTCGAACGGGCTACTCAACAATTGACCAAATTCATACTATCAATCAGGTAATAGAAAAATGCTCAGAGTATAACCAACCACTATACATAGCCTTCATAGATTACGAAAAGGCATTTGATTCAGTAGAAATATCAGCCGTCATGCAGACACTGCGGAATCAGGGCGTATATGAAGTATATATAAACATTCTGGAAGAAATCTACAAGGGATCAACTGCTACCATAGTGCTTCATAAAGAAACCAACAGAATACCAATCAAGAAGGGAGTAAGGCAGGGGGACACAATCTCCCCAATGCTATTTACCGCGTGCTTACAGGAAGTTTTCGGAAACCTAGAATGGGAACAGTTAGGGATAAGAGTTAATGGAGAATACCTTAGCAACCTGCGCTTCGCCGATGACATTGAATTGCTGAGTAACTCAGGGGACGAATTGCAACTCATGATTACGGAGTTAGATAAAGAGAGCAGAAAGGTGGGTCTTAAATTTAATCTGCAGAAAACGAAAGTAATGTACAACAACCTCGGAAAGGAGAAGCGCTTCGAGATAGGTAATCGAGCACTTGAAGTTCTAAAAGACTATGTCTACTTAGGGCAGGTAATAACCGCAGAGCCGAACCACGAGATTGAAGTAACTAGAAGAATAAGAATGGGGTGGAGCACATTCGACAAGCACATCCAAATTATGACAGGTAGATTGCCACTGTCCCTCAAGAGGAAGGTATATAACAGCTTTATCTTGCCGGTTCTTAGCAACGGAGCATAAACCTGGAGACTTACAAAGAGGGTTCAGCTTAAATTAAGGACGACGCAGCGAGCAATGGAAAGAAAAATGGTAGGTGTAACCTTAAGAGACAAGAAGAGAGCAGAGTGGATTAGGGGACAAACGGGGGTTAAGGATATCATAGTTGAAATAAAGAAGAGGAAATGGACATGGGCCGGGCATGTAGCGCGTAGACAGGATAACCGCTGGTCATTAAGGGTAACTAACTGGATTCCCAGAGAAGGGAAGCAGCTTAGGGGGAGACAGAAGGTTAGGTGGGCAGATGAAATTAAGAAGTTTGCGGGTATAAATTGGCAGCCGCAAGCGCAGGACCGGGTTAACTGACGAAACATGGGAGAGGCCTTTGTCCTGCAGTGGACTTAGTCAGGCGGATGATGATGATGATGATGATGATGATGATGATGATGATGATGATGATGATGATAACATCAATCCTGATCTCTGCACCGAAGACCAGACTGCACTGCAAGCGCTCTTGTTCGAGTTGAGGTCTGGCTTCGCAAGTTGCTCAAAGATCCGCCAGACATCCATCACTCAACACAGGATCATCGCGTACGAGGACGCACGTCCGATACACCAGCACCCCTACCGCATGTCTGCTAAAGAACGTGAAGCGATACGTACGCAAGTCTGCGAGGCGCTTCACGATGGCATTATCGAACTAACCAACAGCCAGTGGTCATCTCCAGCCGTGCTTGTCAAAAAAAAAGAACGGGTTCCTACGCTTTCGCGTGGACTACCGAAAGCTTAACAACGTGATCAAAAAAAGAATGTGTACTCACTGCCGCATATCGACGATTCGCTGGATAGACTTTGTCGTGCCCATTAATTCACTGCTCTCGATCTCAAAAGTGGGTACTGGCAAATTGAGGTAGATCAGCGAGACCGCGAGAAAACAGCCTTCGCTACTCCAAACGGCCAGTACCGATTTCTAGTACTCCCTTTTGACCTGTGTTCAGCGCCGGCAACTTTCCAGCGAATGATGGACACTGTCCTCACAGGGATCATGTGGCAGACTTGTCTACTTTGATGATGTGGTGCTCTTCTCTGCCACTATCGAGCATCACCTTCACCGCCTGTTTACGAGAGTATCGTGTCCATGGTGTGTGACGGACGCCTTCCGTACAGCAAGAAGAAAGGTGAAAAACCGGTCGTGCTCTGAGGGGCAGTGCTGTAGGCGTAGGTGACGAAGGGCAGTATATTATCCCAATTCGTGTGGTTGGTGGCGATGTACATCTAAAGAATGTCGCCGAGGGTGCGGTTAAATTGTTCGGTGAGGCCATTCGTCTGCTGTGGACAGAATGGCACTTCGTCAAAATGGCTTCGACTACTTCCCACAAGAAGACGCGGCCTCAATCGCTGAGGAGCTCTTGGGGTGGTCCGCGGCGCAGTATGAAGTGATGCAGCAGGAAGGACGCAACATCAAGCGCAGTAGCCGCAGGGAGAGCAGCGGTTTCAGCGTATCGTGTTAAATGGTCTACGGCAACGGTGACCCAGCTGTTACCAGCCGACGTCAGAAGAAGAGGTCCATACGAATCAATACCTACACGCCCAAACGGATAGTCAGGGCAAGGTAACGGTTGCAGACCGGCATGCGACATGTGCGCTGATGGTTTGCGGCGTTGGCAATCGAGGCAAGAGCGTACGAACTGCTGCACGTAGCGGTACATCCCACGCCAGAAGTAGCGTTGTCGAATGTGGTGGTAAGTTTTGTAGACCCCTTAGTGTGCGCATCGCGGATCAGAATGGAAAGATTCACATATCTCCGACCGCAGACTGCAGGGTATCACGAGTGACCATTGCCGGCCATCAGCGTCGTAATTGCGTCGGTGTAGGAGGCCGTCACAGATGGCGAAATGGTGAGCTCGACGACGCAAGGCACGCGTGGATGGTGTTGTGGATGGATTAGAGAGCAAGTCGATCAGCGGGGTGATCCCATGATCCATTCACTGTTCGTTAGCGAGGATGACCACATTGATGGCCGAAACAGCGATTGAGGTTATTGAGCAGGGCACGTCGTCTTCGGGTAAAAGAGACGCGAAAGGGCGTCGGCGTCAGCATGCTGGCGTCCGTCGCGGTACAGTACGCGGATGTCGTAGTCTTGTAAGCAAAAAGCCCAACGGGCGAGACGGCCTGAGGGATCCTTCAATGATGACAGCCAGCATAGTGCATGATAGTCGGTGACGACATCAAATGGGCGACCATACAAACAAGGAGGAAAATTTGTAAGGGCCCAGACGATTGCCACGCACTCTTTTCCGTGACGGTATAGTTTGTCTCGACTTTCGTGAGCGTACAGTTTGCATATGCTACGACATATTCAGGAAATCCGGGTTTGCGCTGCGCCAGGACAGCACCGATGTCTACACCTCTGGCTTCCATGAGCACCTCCGTTGGGGCCGTAGGGTCGTAGTGACGTTGAATGGGAGGAGACGTCAACAAATGGTGGAGCTTTGCGAACGCGTCGTCGAACTCGGATAACCACGAATTGCGGGGCCGGTTACCTCCAAGGAACTTCGTCAGGGTGATGTGACCGTGGCAAAGTTTCGTATGAAACGTCGGAAGTATGAGCACAGGCCCACGAAACTACGCAGTTCTTTGATGGGCGCAGATTTGGGGAATTCGGCCACGGTGCGAAGCTTGGCCGGATCAGAAAGATTACCGTCCTTGGACACGGCGTACCCTAGGATGGTGAGTTGTCGAGCTGCGAAGCGGCACTTCTTCAGATTTATTTGCAAGCCGGCATTGCTCACACGTGCGAAAACTTCTTTCAGACGTTGGAGATGCATGGAGAATTCCGGAGCGAAAACAACCACATCGTCGAGGTAATACAAGCACGTGTACCATTTCAAGTTGTGCAGAACGGTGTCCAACATGCCCTCAAAGGTCACAGTTGCATTACATAGACCAAATGGCATGACGTGGAACTCGTACAAGCCGTCGGGCGTGACGAAGGCGGTCTTCAGTCGAGCGTCATCAGCCATGGGTACTTGCCAGTACCGCGAGCGCGGATCGAGAGAAGAAAAAAAATTGGCTCCGTGAAGGCTGTCAATTGCGTCATCGCTGCGCAGCAGTGGATAAATATCCTTGCGAGCGATCTTACTAAGCCGTCTGTAGTCCACAAAGAACCGCACAGAAACGTCTTTCTTCGCAACAGAACAACAGAAGACGCCTAAGGACTGTCAAAGGGCTGAATGACGTCGTGTCGGAGCGTATCGTCAACCTGCTCGTTAATTACCCGACGTTCAGCAGGCAACACGCGATATGGACGTTGCCGTAAAGGTAGATGGGCACCATTGCCGAGGGTGTGCGTAACAGTGGACGTGCGACCGAGAGAACTTCGCCCGACATCGAAAGAAGAACGATATTCTTGGAACAGGTCCAGAAGCTGAGAACGCTGTACCGCCGTAAGGTTGTCAGCAATGGAGGGGCCAAATACTTAAGCAGATGATGGATCAGAAGTGGAAACAGCATTGATGGTACGCGAACTGGAACAACGCGAGTCATCGGGTACGTTCAGGACTTGTGCGTCATCGACTGGTTCTATTCTGCCGAGACATTTCCCTCGAAGCAAAGTAACAGTGTACGGAGATGGGTTAGTTACCAAAATAGCGGTGTTGCCCTGGGTGACTTGCACGGTCGCGAAAAGTACTAACAACCCTTTCCTGCTACAAGTGTGGTCGGATGACGAATGAATGTCATTTTGTCGGACAGACCAGTGCAATAGACCCACACAGCTGACGTCGAGTTTGGAGGCACTGTTGTATCGTCTTTCATGAGAATCTTGCGAAGTGTCGAGGGACTGTTTTCTCGTGTCAAATGCGAGAAGGGTGAGAGTTCAATTTCAAACGGAGGCACACTGGACGACGGCGTCGTGGCGGGAGAGAAAGTCCCATTCCAGAATGACGTCATATGAGCATACAGAATGATGATGAACTGGGCGACATACGGAACGTCCTGAATGACAACGCGAGCTGTGCACCCTGCTGTAGGATCAATACGATCCAAACTAGCAGTATGGAGGGACAACCCAAAAAGTGGCGTTGTCGCTTTCGAAGTAATCGGCAAAGTTTTTCGTCTATAACTGTTACGGTAGCTCCAGTGTCAATAAGAGCCGATGCATGAACACCGTCCACAAGCATGTCAATGACATACGAAGGGCTGCTCTGGGGGCTTTCACCTCGCTATAGCGTCGCAGTTTTTGCTTATGGGACTGCGACAACTAGTTTTCCCGCTCATGAGCAGCCGAACTTAGCCGCGTGGGGGGCAGGGAAGGACATCGTGGAGACGGCGACCTTCGAGGAGACGAACCTGGGTGAGACGACAGTGGCATATACGGCAGTTCGTCGTTATACGGACGTCTAAGCTGACCAGCACCAAGCGAAGAAATGGGAGCTGGCTGTACTCGAGAGCTATAATGGGCTACGAGACCGGCGTAACCGCAAGCAAAGCAGGTGGGCTGGTTTTCGGGTGTGCGCCATCGGTTCGCCGGGGTGGGTCTCACACGGAACGGTGGCTGGAAAGGCTGCATGGTGGGCTGAACATGAGGCTGAGGGGTTGCGCCAACATACGTAGCGGGCATACCCGCTACAAAGGACGGAGGTACAGAGGCAGCTTCGGCGTAAGTCAGAGGAGGTGGTGCTGGAACGACTTGAGGCGGCCTGGCGAAACCTTGGGCGTAGCTGAGGGGCGCAGGGGCCGGAGGTTGTTGAGGTTGGTACGCAGGCATGACCTCCGCTATTTCCTGCTCAATCGTCCGACAGATTGGAGGACGAAGGGTAGTGGCCGATGGTTGAACAGCTGGTGGTAGGCAAAGGGCAGGAGCGAGAACTGGCACGCGATTTCATCACGGGTGAAGGACTTGAGGTCTGTCGTCAACGCCTCTTGGTCACAACTGGCCTCCAAGCCAGCAAGCGTTGCAGCTCGTGGTAGGAAGTGACGCGTCATCGAATGCTGCCGGCGGAGCTCCTCGTAGCTCTGGCACAATGTGATGACCTCAGTCACTGTGCCGGCGTTTTCGGCAAGCAGCACCGTGAAGGCATCATCGTCAATGCTTTTCATGATGTTTCGGATCTTGTAAGACTCGGACATGGTTTGATTGGATTTGTTGCACAAGTCCAAAGCATCTTCAATATAGCTGGTGAATGACTCACTAGCCTGCTGAGTGCGTTCACGCATGCGCGGCTCGGCTTGCAGCTTACGAACGGCAGGGCGGCCGAAAACATTGATTAAAGCTATCTTAAAATTGGACCAGGTTGATAAAGCAGAGGCGTGGTTGTACCACAAACTGGCAACGCCCTCGAGGTAGAACACCAAGTTCGTCAACTAGCCGTCCTCCTCCCATTTGTTGGGGACGCTCACGCGCTCGTAAATGGCGAGCCAGTCCTCCAAGTCAGTGCCATCGGTGCCAGTGAAGAAGGGAGGATCGTGGATCCTGGGGACACCGGGACAAGAGGTTGGCATGGGAGGAGTCGTTTGCTGAGAGGCGTCGTGGGGCATGGTAGATAGCAGGGTACGTGATTGAAGCTCCAAGGGCATCGAAAAGAAATGCAGCACTCTCCACCAATTCGTTTAGGCGTTTATGAGCTGGCAACCAGCGATCATATGCTTATGGCGACAGTGACGGTCAAGCACGAACTCCCAGCGCGAGCGGCGTCCTTGTTGGGTAGCCCCACTAGAAGGTACTCAGGAGTTTGACCCATTTTTGAGTTCGGAGGCTTCGCTACAAAACAAACAATTTGCTCGACCCATTTCAGTGTGGGTTTCGAGAGGGTGGGGCCGCCACCGACCACCTTATTTGTATCGAGGCACAAATCAGAGATGCTTTCATTCACAAGCAATACTTTCTTTCTGTGTTACTTGACATCGAAAAGGCATATGATACAACATGGGTCTTTGGAATATTAAGAGACCTGTCCCGCCGGGGCAGAATGTCTACTATAATCGAAAGTTACTTGTCAACTTGGACATTCCGCGTTCTAGTAGGCAGCGTTCTTTCCCAAACAAGAAAGAAACAGGCGTGCCGCAAGGTGGTGTACTTGTTTGTACACTTTTGATAATCAAAATGAATTCGCGCTTGTCCGTTCCTGGCAATATTTTTATTTTACATATTTCGACGACGCCCAGCTTGGTTTCAAGTCTTCTAATCTGGCCATGCGTGAGCGGCAGGTTCAGCTTGGTTAAAGCAAAGTATCCAATCGGGCAGAACAAAACGGGTTCCTACTGAATGCACAGAAAAGCACGTGTATCTTGTTTTCTAGGAAGAGAGACATTCATTCCGAACCCGATATTCAACTGCATGGGCAGCGTCTTTCCGTTAATACAGAACATAAATTCTCCGGCCTAATCTTGGACACCAAGCCAACCTTTATACCACCCATCAAATATTCAAAAAACAAGTGCATTAAAGCTATGAGCATTCTAAAAGTGTTGTCACACACTACATGGGGAAGTGACAAGAAGAGTTTATTGAATTTGTATAAAAGCCTCATACGTACCTGCCTACACTATGGGGCAATAGCATATCAGTCTGCAATACCTACTGCCCATAAAACACTTCACCCTGTTTATCATCTAGGCATGCGTCTCTCTACGGGTGCTTTCCGCACTTGCCCCGTGAAAAGCCTGTACGTGGACTCAAACGAATGGTCGCTTCACCTACAGATATGTTACATGTATTTTAATTATTATCTTAATGTAAATGCAGACAAGGATCATTCATCACATTCCATAACTAATGACATGTGAAGCCTTGCTGTGTTTGGGAAATGGCCTTGAAGGGACAGCCCTACTCACTCCGTGTGAGGGGCCTAGCGAAGGAAACCTGTGTGCCACTTGAACACCGCTTGATGGCTCCCGCAGTATGCCTACCACTATCGCAATAGCAGGCGATAGATTGCGACGTGTCTTTCTTGGAGGTTACGAAGCATGCACCAATTCCACATATCCAGACATACTTCTTAGAACTACAACAGAAATACTTATATCCAGATTTCTTTACGGACGCTTCAAAGTCCGACACTTCTGTCCCGTACGCAGCCGTCGGCCCATCCTTTTTGGAAGCCGGCGTTCTTCACTTTGATTCAAGCAGTTTCACCGGCAAAGCTTATTCGGTACTTGCGGCCGTCAAACACATTAAACAAATAAACTACAGAAGGCAATACTAAATACAGATTCCCTCACCGTAGTAAAGCTCTGAAAACTTTCTAAAAGCACAAATACCTTGTCCTTGTCTCGCTTTATTCGCTCTTATGCACAGTCTACTCATCAAAGCAGCATGCAGTAGTCTGCTGGATGCCAAGACACCACGACATTAAAGGCAACGTTCTGGTGGACCAGCTAGCTGGATCCACCAACAAAACCACTTCGAATACATCGATACCAGTTCCTGCACTCGACTTGAAACCTTTTCTAAAACGAAAAAGGAGGATGAAACAGGAGGACGAAGTCAGTTTTCGTTGGATGCGGGTCTGGCGCCATCTTGCTCGTCGAGTTCTGTGCGCTGTAAATAGATCATTAAACAAGTTACTCGTAACAATAGGGTATTCGGGAAGACGCTCAAAATTGTGATTGCGCAACTTCAAAGATTTTGCGTTGCTGTTTCGAATAAACAAAACTGGAGTGCAGTAACACGCATTCAGATTGGTACTCTCTGTTGGATTTTGTTGCACGCTTGTATGTTTCAGAACGATTTGCTCTCTGTAGCTCTTTCACGTATAGATTGATCAGCCGCGGTGTGGCGGCTGCATTTCCGATGGAGGCGGAAATGTTGTAGGCCCGTGTACTCAGATTTGGGTGCACGTTAAAGAACCCCAGGTGGTCGAAATTTCCGGAGCCCTCCACTACGGCGTCTCTCATAATCATATGGTGGTTTTGGGACGTTAAACCCCACAAATCAATCAATCTGACCAGCCGCGGAACTCGTGATTCAAGGCCATGCAGCTGTGCAATACATGCACAGCTGCATGATACAAAACAGCCGCTAAAGACGGCTGCATGAAGGAGGAGGACGAAGTCAGTTTTTGTTGGATGCTGGTCTGGCGCCGTCTTGCTCGTCGAGTTCTGTGCGCTGTAAAGAGATCATTAAACAAGTTACTTGTAACATTATTGGTGGAGGTGGACGACCCCCGTACCTCGATGGAGACGCGCAGCGGTCGCACCATCGGTGACCTTTCGACTGCTTCGACTGCTGGTACTTCCTCTACACCGCCCTCATCAGTCCAAGCCACCACCTACGTCACACTCCCGCAACTCCGGGATCCGGGCACTTTCTCCAGTGATGGTACGATCGATCTCGACACTTGGCTGAAGCGGTACGAGCACGTCAGTGCTACTCACCGATGGGAACCCACGCTCATGCTCGCCAACGTGCTTTTCTACCTTGACGGCACTCCCCGAAGATGGTTTGAAAGCCACGAAGCCGACAAAACGAGCTAGGATCTCTTCGAAGAAAAGATACGTGACCTGTTTGGCGATTCATCTGGTCGTCAGCTCGCTGCGAAGAAGACTCTTGCCACACGGGCCCAGTTTTCTACCGAATCGTACGTCTCCTACATTCTTGACGTTTTGGCCCTTTGTTCTAAGGCTGACCAGTCCATGTCGGAAGGCGAAAAGGTCAACCACGTCTTGAAAGGCATTGCCGACGATGCTTTCAACCAGCTGTTTTTTAACAACGTCTCGAGCATCGACACTATCCTTAAAGAATGCCGACGTCTCGGACAAGCTAAAGCCCGCCGTTTAGCTCAAAACATTGTGCGCCTTCCGAACACAGCGGCCACTTCTTCGTGTGTCGACGCCTTCCACCAGGCCCCTCTATGTGACAACCTCACACGCACCATTCGTCCAGAGGCTGAGGCAGCACAACCGGTAGCCATACCCCTACCGACACCTGTGCCTTCCCCGACCACAATTTTTTTATACAAGCCGTCGTTCGTCAAGCGCTATCGAATGTCGGCCTACATCCTGTTCCTGCCGTATACTCTGCTGCGCCTTCTTTTCGACCTCCTTCTGCTTCTCGCATACAACGGAATCCGTCCGAATGGCGTACCCTTGATGACAGGCCCATATCTTTCAACTGTCGACGCGTTGGTCATATCGCACGTCCCTGCCGCAGCCACTGGGCTCCACCGTCCCAATATGCACCTCACTATCACACCACTACTGCTCGCCAGTCCTCCCCATCTCTTTCTTCATCAACGCTGACCACATTTTCCGCTCCTACAGCACCTCTGAGCAGACCTCGCTATGACCGGTCAACGTCCCCTGCTCGTCGTCAGTCCCGGTCGCCCCCACAACGCCGTGCTGCCTCCCCGACCTATTCGCAGCATCTCCGACCGGAAAACTAGGCCGTACAGCTTCTGGAAGTGGAGCTGCTTTGACGCCCTTCGTAAGAAATCCTTGATTAACGCTAACAACAAACCGGAACCTTTTGGACGTTACTGTCGACAATGTTCGTGTCAGTGCATTGATAGATACTGGCGCGCATGTGTCCATTATGAGTGCTAACCTTCGCCGCCGACTTAGAAAAGTTGTCACGCCCACCCTCAACCGAGCTGTACGAGTCGCCGATGGAGGAACTGCTGCTATACTTGGCATGTGCTCTGCGCGAGTGTCTATTGGGGCGAGAAGCACTGTCTTTCTATTCGCCGGTATCGAACATTGCCCTCATGAACTCATTCTCGGTATGGATTTTCTAGCCACGCACTCTGCCCTCATAGACTGTTCAGCTGGCTCTCTCCATCTCGATTTACCCCTCTTTTCCGACCCGCCTGGCCCACCGCAAACCAGCCTCTGCCGCATTGATTTCATGCGCCTCCCTCCTAACTCTGTCACACATGTCGACTTATCCTCTGCGCCACCAGTACCTGATGGTGATTACAGGGTGGCCCCGATTCCTGCAGTGATGCTTACGCATGGGGTTGCTGTGCCGCATATAATTCTGACGATTATGAGAAACCGCACCTTCCTTCCACTGGTCCACTTTCCATCCCCACCCAAGTTCTGCCACAGGGTATCTCCCTGGCCAAAATTACTGCTCTCCAAGATGACCATTTCGAGCCCTTCAGAGTTGACGATTGCTGCAGCTCAGTCAGTGGTTCCACTCCATCACCCTCTTGGGGCGCCGACATCGAGCGAATGGTGTCATCGGACCTCACGTCTGAGCAAGCTGCAGCGCTTTGCCACGTTCTTGAGGGCTATCGTAGCATTTTCGACGTTGCCAGCAACTCTTTAGGCCAAAGGACCATTGTCACCCTTCGCATAAACACTGGCCATGCAACCCCCATTAACCGACGCCCCTACCTTGTGTCTGCGTCGAAGCGTGTAATATTATAACATGAAGTCGGCAAAATGTTTGCGAAAAACATTATCTAGCCTTCATCCAGCCCCTGGGCTTCTCCAGTCGTCCTTGTTAAAAATAAAGATGGAACATGGCGCTTTTGTGTCGATTACCGTCTTCTTAACAAAATTACCAAAAAAAGACGTTTATTCTTTACCTCGCATCGACGACGCCCTCGACTGCCTGTACGGTGCAACTTATTTTTCAACTATTGACCTTCGGTCAGGGTACTGGCAGATAGCCGTCGACGAGATGGACCGCGAGAAGACCGCATTCATCACTCCTGATGGTCTTTATCAGTTTAAGGTGATGCCCTTTGGACTCTGCAATGCACCAGCCACATTTGAAAAAATGATGGACTCATTGCTCCAAGGGTTGAAATGGTCCACCTGCTTGTGTTACCTTGACGATGTTATTGTCTTTTCGCCCACATTCGACTCGCATCTTGATCGTTTGTCAGCTATTCTGGACGTTTTTCCTCGAGCCGGACTACAGCTTATCGCCTCCACGTGCTGCTTCGCTTGTCGTCAAATTTCCGTGCTCGGTCACCTTGTCGATGCCCAAGGCGTGCGTCCAGACCCAGAGAAAATTCGCGCAGTCACGAACTTTCCCGTTCCGAAGACCACAAATGATGTCTGCAGTTTTGTGGGGTTATGCTCATATTTCAGACGCTTTGTTAAGTATTTTGCGACCATTGCACGCCCACTCACAGACCTCATGAACAAAGACGCCTCGTTTACCTGGGGCCAAGACCAAGCGTCATCGTTTTCGCAACTTACGACACTGCTTACAACGCCACCGATCTTGGCTCACTTTGATCCATTAGCCCCAACCGAGGTTCACACGGACGCCAGTGGACATGGCATAGGAGCTGTGCTATTGCAGCAACAAAGCAAACACGACCGTGTTATAGCCTACGCAAGTCGACTGCTATCTCCAGCCGAGCGTAACTATTCCATCACGGAGCGCGAGTGCCTCGCCCTTGTATGGGCAGTCGCCAAGTTTCGCCCATACTTGTACGGGCACTCATTCCGTGTTGTCACGGGTCATCACGCGCTCTGCTGGCTAGCCTCCCTAAAGGACACCAGGGGACGTCTCGCTCTTTGGGCTCTACGCCTTCAAGAGTACACGTTCTCTGTAATGTACAAAACAGGGCGATTTCATCAGGATGCGGATTGTTTATCCTGCTACCCTGTTGACGAAGCAACCGATACCAACACTATCACGGACGTTTATTCCGTGCCGCAGCTGTTAAACATTGGCGAAGACCAACGTCGGGATGCTTCTTTACAAGCCATCATTGACAAACCGGAGTCAACGCTTCGCGACCCGTCCCTACGAATGTTTTTGGTGAAAGACGGGATCCTATGTCACCGCAACTTTGATTCCTTCAGATCAGACTTAATTCCTGTCATCCCAGCGCACCTGCGTTCCACTGTCCTGCATCAACTTCATGACGCTCCCATGACGGGCCATTTGGGCGTTTTCTCGCACATACGATCGAGTACGATGTCGGTTTTTTTGGCCTGGACTTGCCCGCTCTGTTCGACGCTATGCCGCTGCTTGTGAGCCCTGTCAGCGTCGCAAAACGTCGTCTGCCCTGCCATCTGGCTACCTTCAGCCGATTGACGTTCCAAACGAGCCCTTCTTTCGAGTTGGTCTGGACCTGTTGGGGCCCTTTTCCACTCTCCACAGCCGGAAATAAATGGATTGCTGTTGCCACGGACTACGCGACGCGGTACGCACTCACATGAGCACTCCCGACCAGCTGCGCTGCCGACGTTGCGGACTTTCTGCTGTACGACATAATATTAGTGCACGGTGCTCCCCGTCAACTTCTCACCGACCGTGGCCGCACGTTCTTATCAGCTGTCGTTCATGAAATCTTGAGGTCTTGCCATACCAAGCACAAATTTACTACTTCGTACCATCCCCAGTCAAATAGCCTCACGGAGCGCCTTAACAGGACCCTAACCGATATGCTTGCCAAATACGTTGCGCCAGACCACCATGATTGGGACATTCATTTGCCGTATGTGACGTTCGCCTACAATTCATCTCGTCACAACACTGCCTGATATTCGCCCTTCTATCTACTATATGGCCGGGACCAAACTCTACTTTTAGACACGTTACTACCTGCGGCCACTGAATATGCTGGGAAAGCCATTGCCCGCGCCGACCACGCACGCCAAGGTGCCCGTAACCGTCTACAGGCTTCACAGGCGCGCCAACAACAGCTCTACAATTCTCACCGTAGGGGCGTGCACTTTTCTCCGGGTTCTCTCGTGATCCTCTGGTCACCTACTCGGCGTATGGGACTGTCTGAAAAACTGTTGTCGCCCTACACTGGACCATTTCGCATTGTTCGCCAAGTGACAGACGTCACGTACGAGATTGTTCAAACCGATCCAACAAAGTCATCGTCAGCTCCGAGCGACACTGTTCACGTGGCTCGGCTACAGCCCTACTACCCCCCTTCGACATCATCTGCGTAAATTTAGCACCGGGACGGTGCTTCTACCGCCGGGGGTTATGATACAAAACAGCCGCTAAACACGGCTGCATGAAAGAGGAGGATGAAGTCAGTTTTCGTTGGATGCTGGTCTGGCGCCATCTTGCTCGTCGAGTTCTGTGCGCTGTAAATCGATCATTAAACAAGTTACTCGTAACAATATGTATTCGGGAAGACGCTCAAAATTGTGATTGCGCAACTTCAAAGATTTTGCGTTGCTGTTTCGAGAAAACAAAACTGGAGTGCCGCAACACGCATTAAGATTGGTACTCTCCGTTGAATTTTGTTGCGTGCTCGTATGTTTCAGAGCGATTTGCTCTCTGTAGCTCTTTTACGTATAGACCGATCAGCCGCGGGACTCGTGATTCAAGGCCATGCAGCTGTGCAGTACATGCATGCCTTCGAGTCATTAGGCGCTTCGTTTAGAAACCTCACACATACGTGTCGTTTCACGTGATAGTTATTTGCTTTTTGTGAACGTTTATATCCGCGAGTGGGGCACTCGCGAAGTAATCGCGCTTGGTGGCACGCCAGTTAATTCATACGCTAGCTAAATCTTCCGGTGATATAGTTCGTATATGAGATACGTCCACAAGGCGAACTTCTGAATTATGATTGGTGCGTCTTTCACTTCACGAAACAACCACAGCTGTTTAAGTCTACCAACTGTGCGCCTTCTGACACTTTATTAAGGCCTAAGATGCCTCACCAGAAGCTAAAATTGGCTGTCGGCGACATCGTCGTCCTGCGTCAACAGCGTAAATGCGAGTTGTAGCTTTCACTGTATGAGAGTCAATGTCAATGCTCTGTGCACATATGATGTACCCTATATATGGCAAATGTTGCACCACCCATGCGCTGAGTTGGAAAAGACAGGCACAGTGTCCCATAAGTTGCCATCGCGCCAGCTAACAAAAAGGTAAGCCATAGCAGCCGTGCATGCACGTTTGAGTGATGATATTTACCGTGTAAAACTTGTTCGGAGACGCCCTAAACGATGGGCTAAAAAAGGGGGGTTCTCATTAACAATCACAATTTTACGTTTAATAGCATACATACTAAGGGCTGATGCCAACAAAGTTAACATCTGTTCACGGCGACACCGAGTGACTCGATCAAGACGTCATCACACGTATGCGTAGCGCGTGGTATTAAACAGAGCTGTCACGGGCCAACGTTACACTCATTAAAATAATTTTAGGGCGAGTTAGACGGCTGGCGCGAACGCCCTGAGCGCGCTGCCCGCCAAGCAAGCGCTGTCGTCTTGAAAGGGCTTGTTACGCAGGAGCAATGCAGGTGGCACCACCTTCGAAACTGGAGTGGCAAGGAGAGGAAACCGCGGAGAAAACGAGAACGGAGGAGGAGAGTGTCGCTATTTTATGAAGTTATAGGGGCTTTACTCCGAAACTTCAAGGCGTTTTCGTTATCAGTAGTGAGATGGCGAAACGGGGTCGCATTGACCCGTTAGGTAAAGTTCCTCGATGCACGCGCCTCCCTCCGCCGCTTTGGAGAGTGGGTACATCTGCATCGTCTGCTACGGCATCCGCCATTACGACGCCCTCTCTTAAAGCCGCATACAGCCACGATGAGCAGCCAACGAGGTTACGCGGCTGCATACAGAGTTTGTTGTGCCAAAAGGTGTGGTAGTCAAACAACATGAGAGAAATACAAAATATCACATCAGGAGATAGGAATTCTCGGAGATTTCTATTCTCTAATCTTTATTTTTACAGTGACATCAGCAGCTGCAGTTGCTCGCAGCATAAAATTGCCTTCCACGCCAGCCACGTTAGCACCTTCAAGAAGCATCTTCTTAGTCTAGTCGGCATCTATTCATATATGTGAAACACGCGCACCCAAGTACCATGGCTTTTCATTGTGTCTGCGTGTTGTGTGCTTTTAACAAAAGTGTAAAAAGAGCTTGCCAGCTGGCTGAAAAAAAAAATTAAAAACGCGTGCTGTCGCGAGAAAACAGAAAAACTGTGATTGCGTGCCATGGTTTCTCGTCTAGTTTTAAAGTATTCATCAGCACCTCAAACGCACCCTGCAACGTAGAGTAGTTTTAATACCGTTTTCATCTGTTTTACGTTATCTCAAGCAGCATATTGGCGAAAAAAATGTTGAGAACACCACTTTATTTTGTACTATACATGAGGTTTTCGTGAAATGAAATCATTCTAAATTAGTAATTGTTATATATCATTCATTGATATCAATAAAATGAAACGACGACACGGCTTCACTACAATGAGAAAGCAAAGCGCATTCACTATACGGTCATTTTGGATGCCACACCTTTATTTCGACGATAAGTTTAATACACTTCAAAAGAGTCACAACTTTGCCGCAAAAGCGAAGCAATAAGCGCGATAGTAACAAATTGGGGGGTCACACGAAGAATGGCAAGCAGATGAAAACGTGTCCTGCGTTTCTCACGCACAAATGACGCATGAATTGTAATCACAGGGACAGATATACAGACAAACGCGAAGAACTTATGACAAACTGTACAGAACCTGAAAAACGTGCATAGCCGCTGGGTGCGTAGATTTGTCTCAAGATGCTTACTCAGTGGTAATGTATACTCGTGCGTATGTTGCCAAGTGCAGTTCAGGAATGCGGCAGAAATTATTGTACAAAATCAGTTTCACCGAAAAGGTGAAGCAATGATTGTGAAAGCGACAAATTGCAATGTTATACGAACTCATTCACTTCAGATACGACCTCCCGTAACTCTACAAAACGCTGGTGTAAAAGAACGCAGCCTCCCTTAGCACCATTTTTTTTTTGTTCAGAACCCAGCCTGTAGAATCTCCCGCCTGCTGTAGAGGCACAAAGCACGCTGATTGTGGCCGCCCCCTCCCCTTTGTTCCCTCACGAGCGCGCAGAGAAACAGAGCCGTGCGCGGCCATGCGCAGAGGAACGCTAGAGTGCGCGCAGAGTAACACGGCTATATATATATATATATATATATATATATATATATATATATATATATATATAGTGTGTGTGTGTGTGTGTGTGTGTGTGTGTGTCTGTGATAAATGCATTTATTTCCCAGCAGTTTCGGAAGGGGTCCTCCCTTCGTCAGGGGATGAGTCATACTAACATAGACGTTCAAACTTCGTTGCTGCTGCTTCACTCTCGCCTTGAAAGATGTTTGCAAGAGTGATAGAGAACTAAAGGAACAAACAAAAAGGAACAAAACTTTGTGAACCTTGAGCACAAAAGCAGACTGTGCACATCCCAATGTCGGTGTAAGTCCACATCCGGTTCTCATCCTGTGCTGGACAGTTCTCGACGTGTGTCGGGCCACCCAAGATTGTTGCTGCGGTGGCGGGAGGGGCCCGCGATGGCATGCGTAAGGAAAGAGTTCCCCCTTAATGAGTCACTCGGCTCTTTACCTTTCATCTTCGCCCGTTTCCCCTCAATGGCCGTCAAGTGGTAGGCGAGCGCCAACACTTTGTATGTACAAAAAAAACTAGAAAGAACAGTGTACACGTACGATTCAGTCAGAAAAAAAAGAAACAAGCATGGTCTCCAGCTATGAATCTTTGTAAACAATTTCCTCCTGGCTTACTCCTCGTAGGCACGAGCGTCTTGCAAGGTCCTCGTTGATGCCGGCTTCTAATGTTCTAAATTTGAAAATAAAATACCCCTCACGGTGTTCGTGCCCGCGCCTGTATGAGAAACCGGACTGTAAAGGAGTTACCCTGGTGTTTTTAATACCGTGGTTTGACAGGTGCAGATGTCTGGCTTAAGGTAGCTTCGGCAGTGAAGTGGCGTGGTACCGGTGATAATTGAACCACAGCCGAAATTGCGTGTCTGTTTGGCCGATATATTCTTGTCCGCAGATGTTGCAATGTAGCATGTATATATTACGTTACAGGAATCACAATTAGGCCTTTTAGTTATGCTGAATTTCAAATCCAAAAAGTTCGCTTTTGATTCAAGTTTAGTGACCATCTGTCGGCATACCTTGCATCTAGCTCTTCCGCAGGGATGACACCCTGATTAATTTTTTAGGGGGGGGGGGTGTTTTTGATCTGACAAGAATGTCCTTCAGGTTTTTATCCCTGTGGTACACCACGTGAGGTGGCTTCGCGAAAATTGAAGTTAGTCATTTGCTTTGCCTGATTGCGTTGAAATGGCGGGAAAGTATGTTGTTGATTCGTGGCACTCATAAGGAGTAAGTTAGTACAAAGTTCGTTTGGGAAGTCGTTATAGATGCTCTGTTTACCCCCTTAATTATATCATTCCGGTTAACGTTGCAAGCACGTAATATGGCGTCGTCAATAATTTCTTGGGGATAATTTTGTTTTAATAAGGAATGCTTTAGGTGTTCTGCGTGTCTCGCGAATTCCTGCATATCGGCGCATACTCTTCGGTACCGGTATGCCTGGGAATATGGAACACCCGTTTTGAAATGCTTTGGAAGGCTGCTGTCGAAATCTACGTACATTTGACGGTCGGTAGGCTTTCTGTAAAAAATTGTTGACACGCTGTCATTTTTGACCGTGACAGGGACGTCCAAGAAGGTAATGCTAGTTTTGGAAAATTTGTGCGTGAATTTATTTGACGGGTGGCGCTTGGTAAAATCATCTATGAAGCGGAAAAGACTTCCCTCATCGTGGTTACATATTATCAAAATATTTTCCAAGTCTCTTCTGTAGTAGAAAGGTTTCAGGTGCGTCCCTCAATTAATGGGATTTCAAGTAAAGCCCTAAAGGTGCTCGCAAAGTTTGCGACCATCTTTGTGCCCATTGCAGTGCCACTGACCGGAAGGAAGTGCTTTCCATTGAACTCAAAATGGTTATATTTAAGTACAAGTTCGAGAAGTGTGAACAGTACCTCGCCACTTCCACCAGTTCATGAGTCAGATTTTACATATTCAGAAACTATATCCGTCATTCCGTCATGGTGGGGTATGTTGGTGTACAGTGAGCAGACGTCCATGGTCACCAGAAAACTACTGCCTGGGATGTTGAGACTTCTTTCGCAGATGAAGAGGTTTGTGTCCTTTAGGAATACGGAAAATTCGGAGGGATGTCTTTTAATAAGTAATTGATGAATTATGGTATATTTCCTGTTGATGTGCTGTTACTGGATATTATCCGACGTCCCGGATTGCCTGCCTTGTGTATTTTGGGCAGCAAATAGAATTCACCGGGAACAGATTTGGCTGGTAACATTGGTTTAACATTTTCCTGGTAATTTTGTCGTCCCGGCAGAGATTATTTGGGGTTCCTTACATCTCACTTTGAAGTTCGGGAGCCGGACCTGTTGGAAGTTCTTTGTGGAATTTTGTGTCTGATAGTTGTAGCCCTTCGTTCAAATGGTCCGACGTAATTTATTTACTATTCAGCCCTCTTTATCAGCAGGTTTGATGACAATTTCACCGTTTTTACGTAGTTTATTGAGTGCCCTCGGTTCTGACTTTGATAGGTTGTTTCGAGATGACCGAATATTTTCAAACGCTCTGATGATATCTTTTTGAACTGCTGATATATACATATCGAGGTGTGTGTCGCTCTGCTCACCTGGATATCATGATTTGTCACCACCAATCAATTTATTCTCGTCCGTACAGTCCTTCCGATCATTAATGTATTCACGGAAGCGTAGATTACGCGCAAAGTTATCGAGATCTTGGTACAGTTCAAATTTATTAAATCTACCGGATGATGGACAAAAGGTTAAGCCTCGCGACGAAAGTTGTAGCTGAGCAGGTGTAAGCTGTGTTAGATAGATTGAGGTCATTTTTCTCATAAGCTTTTGGCTGCTCTCAAATATCAGGTGGCACGGGAGTGTCAGCGTCATATTCGAAAGTAAGGCTGCTTTGATTAGGATTATACTGTAGTTTCGAGTTTCTATTTTTCTCCTCAAAGTTAGGTTGTGGTACGGGTGGTCCGTGGGCGTTCTTGTAGGGTCTCATTCTTATTTTCCTGTTGCAGAGCAGTGGAGCTTCTGCAGTCCCGATAGAATTTTCTATCTTTCATTATTGAAACTTCACCTGTCTTTCTTTAAGTTCATAACTTTCCGGTTTTGTTGCCTCATGCGCTCCGAGATTAGATACTAATTTCTGCGTAGCCTCCACGACACTGTATTCAGTAGCCTTACGCTCACTAAGGTCCGCAATGACCCGAGTCAGTTGCAAGACGCTTCAACAGGATTTCCCGCTCAATTTAATCCAAGCGCCAGCCAAATTAATCTAGGCGCCAGTCAATTTAATCCAGCCGCCACTGAAATTAATCCAGGTGCCATTCATTTTAATCCAAGTGCCACTGAAATTAATCCAACCGCCAGCCGATTTAATCCGGACGCCAGCGAATTTAATCCTGATGACATTGTGACTTCAAAACGACCCAGAATTTTCGGGAATGCGTGAAGTGAATAGCTTTGGAGTGAATTTAACAGGGAAAAGCCATGAATGAGTCACTGCATAGTGACACAATGCGACTCGCGCGACTTTATCACGCCTATCACCCGCGTAAGCACTATTCACACCTTCGACATGCATATCAAAGGTAACGCCGTCCACACAGTAATAACTTGATAATTATTAACCAGGCCAATGATCTCATCACGAGTGACTTAGGTGACGTCCTCACGCATATCACCCACGCACGCACTGTCTTAACCTTCCGTCACGCATATCAAATGAAACGTCTTTGAAAGGGCGGGATCTTGATACCTAAAACTCGGCCAAGTCACCTGATAACCAGTTCCTCAGGGGACGTCATCACAAATATCACCCGCACACGTAATTTACTCGCCTACCGACATGCATACCAAACGAAACGTCTTTGAGAGAGCGATAACGTGTTACCTATGACTCGGCCAACTCACTTGATCACTTGTGATTTAGGTGACGTCATCACGCCTATCACCAACGCACGCAATGTCTAACCTGCCATCATGTATACCAAACGAAACGTCTTCGAGAGGCTAATAAATTGAACGCTGTCAGTCGGCAGAGTGACGTGATCACTAGTGACTCGTGTGACGTCATCACGCCTGACACCCACGCACGCGGTGTCCTAACCTGTCTTCATGCATATCAAACGAAACGTGTATGAGAGAGTAATAACTTGAACGCTGTCACAAGGCCCAGTGACGTCATCACTAGTGACTGGCGTGACGTCATCTCGCCTAAGACTCACGCAAGCACTCTATTATGTGCCTTCATGCATATCAAACAAAACGTCTTTGAAAGGGTAATAACTTGAATGCTGGCACTAGGCCGCGTGACGTCATCACTAGTGACTCACGTGACGTCATTAAGCCTATCACACGCACACGCAGTGTCCAAACCTGTCTTCATGCATATCAAACGAAATGTCTTTGAGATAGTAATAACTTTAAAGCTGTCACAAGGCCCAGTGACGTCATCACTAGTGACTAGCGTGACGTTATCACGCCTGACACCCACGCACGCAGTGTCCAAACCTGTCTTCATGCATATCGAACGAAATGTCTTTGAGAGAGTGATAACTTGAACGCTGTCACAAGGCCCAGTGACGTCATCACTAGTGACTAGCGTGACGTCATCACGCCTATCACACACGCACGCAGTGTCCTAACCTGTCTTCATGCATATCAATCGAAATGTCTTTGAGAGAGTGATAACTTGAACGCTGTCACAAGGCCCAGTGACGTCATCACTAGTGACTGCCGTGACGTCATCACGCCTGACACCCACGCACGCAGTGTCCAAACCTGTCTTCATGCATATCAAACGAAATGTCTTTGAGAGAGTAATAACTTTAACGCTGTCACAAGGCCCAGTGACGTCATCACTAGTGACTGCCGTGAAGTCATCACGCCTGACACCCACGCACGCAGTGTCCAAACCTGTCTTCATGCATATCAAACGAAATGTCTTTGAGAGAGTAATAACTTTAACGCTGTCACAAGGCCTAGTGACGTCATCACTAGTGACTGCCGTGACGTCATCACGCCTGACACCCACGCACGCAGTGTCCTAACCTGTCTTCATGCATATCAATCGAAATGTCTTTGAGAGAGTGATAACTTGAACGCTGTCACAAGGCCCAGTGACGTCATCACTAGTGACCGGCGTGACGTCATCATGCCTGACACTCACGCACGCGGTGTCCAAACCTGTCTTCATGCATATCAAACGAAACGTCTGTGAGAGAGTAATAACTTGAATGCTCTCACTAGGCCTAGCGACGTGAATACTAGTGACTCATGTGACGTCATCACGTCTATCACACACGCACGCGCTGTCCTAACCTGTTTTCATGCATATCGAACGAAACGTCTGTGAGAGAGCAATAATGTTATACTTATGACTCGGCCAACCAACTTGATCACTATTGACTCACGTGACGTCATCACGCCTAACAGTCATGCAAGCACTCTCTAACGTGCTTTCATGAATATCAAACGAAACGTCATTGAGAGAACATTAACTTGAAGGCCGTTGCAGGCAGCGTCTGCTAGTAAAAAACTAACTTCTCGCGCTGCACAGCCGTTCACCAGCTAACCGGTATAAGTAGGCACCAGATAGCGGGTTTCGAATTCAGTCAAAGGCGTCTTTACATGGCTTTTGTTTGACGTGACGCTTTTCTTGACTCGTGTAGATGCGATGGAAGCAACAGTACCTTCAAGCAGCAGTGTGGTACAACCCAACAACAGTGTCACATCGCTCGTTGAGGGCAGCGCTTCTCCTTCATTCAATAAATAGAAATAATGAAGTCGAAATGACAATTAAGCATTTTACAAACCATACTCAATTACGCACCATTCAACCGATACCCTCACCTCCCTGCGACACGTTTACTCCAGATCGTCGTGTGGGTAGATGTACGCGTCTTTTTTGTTGCTTCTCGTGTTTCGTAGAATGCCTTGAAAATGCGGGCAGCCAGGCCGCAATACTGTGAACGGACAGGCGTTCTACACTAAACCGGCACGCTTATTCCAAGCACACTAACCTATAAGAAACGGCGTGGCATAGAATGTAGAAAGGAAGGCACGAGTAAGCCACCGCATTGAATGGCGCATCAGCAAATGGGCAGTTGCAAATAGCAAAAGTATATATCTCAAGTATGGGGACTGCCCTCTATTACAACGAATTTGTTTCCCAGGGTAACCAGATGAAATAATTGTTGAGCCGAAGGAGTGGTAGACAAATCTTTTTGTAGCAAGCTTTGGAGAAGGCAGACCGTGCGTCTTATGCTTGATTAAGGATATACACTGTTATGACTATAGCTGAATTATATGCAAACGCCTGTTTCGTTTCTTGTGCTCATATCGTGTCATTTTGACACGTGAGCACAAATTAGAGGGCGAGGAGAGCTTTTATAGTGCTTTTATAGTGCCTATATATACCTATTTCGGGCGTTGTAGCCTCAATTCGTATAGGTGCCTGTAAATGTCTGTTTTCAAAATCGATGCCTATATAAACGCTATTTAACCTGAAATTTTGCTTTCAAGTACCACTGAGCCCGGTATTCATGTTACCGGGCAAAATATACGTTTCGGGACACTGTGTGGTGCAAACTACTCTTTATTTCACGAGTTACGTTTAGAACTGTCAAACTCAGAAGGCATTTTTGCCAAGAGGGAGCTAGACTAGCCTCTACACATGTATACCATCCATGTCGCGTCGTCTGCTCAGCCTCTTTCCAGTGTGCGCTCAGATGCGTAGGGAGCAGAAGGTGCCTCTGTGCAGCGGCAGGAAGATGAAGAATGAATGCGAAACTGTGGAGAGTCATCAGGGGAAGTAAGGAAGTAGAGTGCAGATAAAAAAGCAATATCTATGTAGTTTTTGTTTTTTGTTTGTCATTTACATGTGGTGCTTCACTGGGTCACCTGAAAATATTTATTTAGGCAGTGGAAAATGTTGCCTGCCCAATGAAAAGGTTTGTGTCACTAGAAATTTTAATTTGATCATTAGAAGCGGCGAAAGCATAATCTCAGGAGGTGAGCTTGAAACCTTCGCCACTAACTCTAAGAAGACTTCGTAAGGCCAATTCCTTCCCCGCTATTGGTATGAAATTCACTCGGAGCTGGAGCATCACACGACGTGCATGAGCACGTCATGCGCGCGTAACCTACACTCGCATGAGATGCCCATGTCAGCCCGTGCGTGCAAGCGGTGTTCTGCCGTCTCGATGTTCTTTTGTATTGTACTGCGAGTTTATGTGGGATGGATCCCTATCTGCGCGCACGTTTGGAGAGGCTGGCTTGGATAACGTATCCTTACCCCGATACAAAGCGTCACACCGCTGCATCTTCTGCTAGGGACGATACACCAAAACCACGCCCAGCGTTGTGAATGCTGGCCCCGACACAATGCGCAAACTGCGAGAACACCAACGCAAACAAAATGGAGGCACCTTAGTGTCGCGTCTCTCTCGATATGAAATTAAGTAAATAAGGCAAATAGATTTCGCCTGTGTGTTCTAACATTTTGTAAACTTTCATGCTTCTATTTAGGCAACAGTTTGTACAAATTACACACGTTGTGTCAAATAGTTCTCGCAGTGTCACGTACTACTTTGACATAGGCAGGACCATTCTATCACCTTCATCGTGTTGGGGCGCACGCCCATGAGATGAAGGTGAAGCCGTGTTCAGTTTGGCCTATCACCTCTTTATGCCACGCGTAGTACTGGAAATCTTGGTAAATGAGATCTTGAGCACTCAGTGCATTCATTCCTTTACGCTTCTCAAAACTCTTAAGTTTGTGTAACGACCCTTAAAGTGTTCACAGACAGAAGAAAAATTGAGCCTGTGTGGTTAGGCCAAGTTAATACGCCGCAAAAAAAATCCTTCTGGCGCCTGGCACTCTGACTATTTGCGCATGTATAGCCCTTGTTAGCTATGGCACACAGAAGGAGACCCAGAAGCATATTTCTACGATGGTGCACACTTAACTGACCATGCTGAACTAGAAATGGAGAGACTGTATTCTGCGAATCCCGCGAAAAACGCATGTTTATGCTAAATCATTACCCGTTTGTACAATTATAAACTAGAACATTTTTGCTTGCTTTCATAGTCGTAGAGACAGATACCACACCTGTTTATTGGAAAATTTGAGTTTTGTCAAAGATTATTCTGCCTATATTCACAATTTTGGAAGCCTGAAAGAGTGTTTTGGCCACCTATTATTGGTGCCTAAATCCCGGTTTTTCAGTGCCTATAGAGCTGGGCCTCTATAGTTACGACCTACCTGACATGTTTTCGCAACGCCGAAGCAAAGATGATGCCCGCTTAAAACATCTACCGTACCTCAAGAAAAAAATTGTTGTTCTGATAACGTCGAGCTCGTCAAATTGGTTATGAAATGGGTGATGAAAGAGAACTGGGGCAAGTCCGTGCGAAACAAAATTTATTATTATACAGGCAAAGCAATTTTCATAAACACGCACCCATAGATGTGCTGCTGAGCATGTGTTCTACATATCAAGGCAGTCGAGGGCAGCTTGTACAAAAGTGTAATTGTGCCTATCTTAAGCGGCACAGTCCACACGCTGGATGTGCTGCATAGAGCACCCAACGGCCTCAACCAGCAGAGCACGGCGATGTTCTTTCTTGGAGATCCATTCCGGTGTCGTGAGGAGATCATCCCTCCGCTCGCTTAGGAATCCCTTTACACCTGCCTTGAACTTTGAGAAGAGCTCCTCAATCGGATTGAAGAAAGGGCTGTATGGCCGTAGCCACTTGACTGTGTGGTCGCTTGTCGCGAGGACAGCCTGTTCGGCGCGGCGGTGCGCTGGTGCGTTGTCAAACAGGAACACTGCCTGTATTCCTGGTTCCTGCTGTGAAACTTTACTCGACACTTCTGCAAGAAAGTCGTTGAAGACAGCCCAGTGGACCTTGTCGGCAATTGTCCAGTGGAGAAGGCCATTTTCTGACATGCAGGCTATAACATTTACATTCGCCCCTTTCGCACTAGTTGACAAACGGCATGCTGGAGCACCTCGTTTCGCCCTACCGAAACTGCGCGAGCACCATACGTTGAAGTTGGTCTCGTCGATGTAGTATCGTGTTGGCGTAGTTCCCTCGCTCTGAAGCCACTGGGCATATCGGCACCGCAGCTGTTTCACGTCGGCGCGATTTCTATCTACTGGGCTCGGGGTCAGCAGCTTCACCGAATAACCATGGCCATCGAGAAGCCGATCAATCGTCGACGTGCTCACTTCAATGTTAGACATCTCATCTTTGAGAGCTCTCTTTATTTGTTCCAGTGTGAAGGATAGGGTTTCCCTGTACGATTCGTTGCAGGGCGTCCACCACGTCCGGTCCAAATTTCCTCGACGAACCACCACGTGTTTTAGTTGTGTCACGATCACTAGCGGCAATAGAACGCACGGTCTTTATATTGATTTTGAATGTTTCGGAGAGCACTTTTAAATCGCCTCCGCGCCTGTGAACATCTATTATACGGCAGCGATCTACAGGAGAAACGCGAGCGTACTTTTTCTTCGGTTCATCAGGCGCCTTCCGTGGCCTTCCGGGCCGCCGAGAGTCTCGGTCTTCCATAGCACCAGTAGTCGAAGCGCAAACTTTCACTTATTCTCAGGACTGCACAAGCGCTCACCTAACGATGACTTGGCCGGAAACTTGAAACTACGCCGTCTTGTCGCTTGCGTCGCACAACGTCGTCCTGTCGTCTGCCCGAAAGACACTCGCCGAAAACAGCTACGACACAATGTCGTCTGCTTCAGTTTTACTTAGAGCAAAATTGCTTTAATTCATAAATAACCAGCATTAGGATATTCTAACACGAATTAAAACGTATCTTCAATTCTTCGATTCAATATTTCGTGGGATTGTCATCTGCATTGTAGAACGTCTGCCCGTCGTCTGCATGACGACGGGCAGTCATGCAGACGACGGTGCAGACGACAATCTGACGGTGCAGACGACGCTGCAGACGACGACAGACGACGGTGCAGACAACGGTGCAGATGACATAATGAATCGAAGAATTGAAGATACGTTTTAATTCGTGTTAGAATATCCTAATGCTGGTTATTTATGAATTAAAGCAATTTTGCTCTAAGTAAAACTGAAGCAGACGACATTGTGTCGTAGCTGTTTTCGGCGAGTGTCTTTCGGGCAGACGACAGGACGACGTTGTGCGACGCAAGCGACAAGACGGCGTAGTTTCAAGTTTCCGGCCAAGTCATCGTTAGGTGAGCGCTTTTGCAGTCCTGAGAATAAGTGAAAGTTTGCGCTTCGACTACTGGTGCTATGGAAGACCGAGACTCTCGGCGGCCCGGAAGGCCACGGAAGGCGCCTGATGAACCGAAGAAAAAGTACGCTCGCGTTTCTCCTGTAGATCGTTGCCGTATAATAGATGTTCACAGGCGCGGAGGCGATTTAAAAGTGCTCTCCGAAACACTCAAAATCAATATAAAGACCGTGCGTTCTATTGCCGCTAGTGATCGTGACACAACTAAAACACGTGGTGGTTCGTCGAGGAAATTTGGACCGGACGTGGTGGACGCCCTGCAACGAATCGTATAGGGAAACCCATCCTTCACACTGGAACAAATAAAGAGAGCTCTCGAAGATGAGATGTCTAACACTGAAGTGAGCACGTCGACGATTGATCGGCTTCTCGATGGCCATGGTTATTCGGTGAAGCTGCTGACCCCGAGCCCAGTAGATAGAAATCGCGCCGACGTGAAACAGCTGCAGTGCCGATATGCCCAGTGGCTTCAGAGCGAGGGAACTACGCTAACACGATACTACATCGACGAGACCAACTTCAACGTATGGTGCTCGCGCAGTTTCGGTAGGGCGAAACGAGGTGCTCCAGCATGCCGTTTGTCAACTAGTGCGAAAGGGGCGAATGTGAATGTTATAGCCTGCATGTCAGCAAATGGCCTTCTCCACTGGACAATTGCCGACAAGGTCCACTGGGCTGTCTTCAACGACTTTCTTGCAGAAGTGTCGAGTAAAGTTTCACAGCAGGAACCAGGAATACAGGCAGTGTTCCTGTTTGACAACGCACCAGCGCACCGCCGCGCCGAACAGGCTGTCCTCGCGACAAGCGACCACACAGTCAAGTGGCTACCGCCATACAGCCCTTTCTTCAATCCGATTGAGGAGCTCTTCTCAAAGTTCAAGGCAGGTGTAAAGGGATTCCTGAGCGAGCGGAGGGATGATCTCCTCACGACACCGGAATGGATCTCCAAGAAAGAACATCGCCGTGCTCTGCTGGTTGAGGCCGTTGGGTGCTCTATGCAGCACATCCAGCGTGTGGACTGTGCCGCTTAAGATAGGCACAATTACACTTTTGTACAAGCTGCCCTCGACTGCCTTGATATGTAGAACACTGCTCAGCAGCACATCTATGGGTGCGTGTTTATGAAAATTGCTTTGCCTGTATAATAATAAATTTTGTTTCGCACGGACTTGCCCCAGTTCTCTTTCATCACCCATTTCATAACCAATTTGACGAGCTCGACGTTATCAGAACAACAATTTTTTTCTTGAGGTATGGTAGATGTTTTAAGCGGGCATCATCTTTGCTTCGGCGTTGCGAAAACATGTCAGGTAGGTCGTAACTATAGAGGCCAGCTCTATAGGCACTGAAAAACCGGGATTTAGGCACCAATAATAGGTGGCCAAAACACTCTTTCAGGCTTCCAAAATTGTGAATATAGGCAGAATAATCTTTGACAAAACTCAAATTTTCCAATAAACAGGTGTGGTATCTGTCTCTACGACATGAAAGCAAGCAAAAATGTTCTAGTTTATAATTGTACAAACGGGTAATGATTTATCATAAACATGCGTTTTTCCGCGGGATTCGCAGAATACGGTCTCTCCATTTCTAGTTCAGCATGGTCAGTTAAGTGTGCACCATCGTAGAAATATGCTTCTGGGTCTCTTTCTGTGTGCCATAGCTAAGAAGGGCTATACATGCGCAAATAGTCAGAGTGCCAGGCGCCAGAAGGATTTTTTTTTTTGCGGCGTATTAACTTGGCCTAACCACACAGGCTCAATTTTTCTTCTGTTTGTGAACACTTTAAGGGTCGTTACACAAACTTAAGAGTTTTGAGAAGCGTAAAGGAATGAATGCACTGAGTGCTCAAGATCTCATTTACCAAGATTTCCAGTACTACGCGTGGCATAAAGAGGTGATAGGCCAAACTGAACACGGCTTCACCTTCATCTCATGGGCGTGCGCCCCAACACGATGAAGGTGGTAGAATGGTCCTGCCTATGTCAAATTGGTACGTGACGCTGCGAGAACTATTTGAGACAACGTGTGTAATTTGTACAAACTGTTGCCTAAATAGAAGCATGAAAGTTTACAAAAATGTTAGAACACACAGGCGAAATCTATTTGCCTTATTTATTTAATTTCATATCGAGAGAGACGCAAGACTAAGGTGCCTCCATTTTGTTTGCGTTGGTGTTCTCGCAGTTTGCGCATTGTGTCGGGGCCAGCATTCACAACGCTGGGCGTGGTTTTGGTGTATCGTCCCTAGCAGAAGATGCAGCGGTGTGACGCTGTGTATCGGGGTAAGGATACGTTATCCAAGCCAGCCTCTCCAAACGTGCGCGCAGATAGGGATCCATCCCACAAAAACTCGCAGTACAATACAAAAGAACATCGAGACGGCAGAACACCGCTTGCACGCACGGGCTGACATGGGCATCTCATGCGAGTGTAGGTTACGCGCGCATGACGTGTTCATGCACGTCGTGTGATGCTCCAGCTCCGAGTGAATTTCATACCAATAGCGGGGAAGGAATTGGCCTTACGAAGTCTTCTTAGAGTTAGTGGCGAAGGTTTCAAGCTCACCTCCTGAGATTATGCTTTCGCCGCTTCTAATGATCAAATTAAAATTTCTAGTGACACAAACCTTTTCATTGGGCAGGCAACATTTTCCACTGCCTAAATAAATATTTTCAGGTGACCCAGTGAAGCACCACATGTAAATGACAAACAAAAAACAAAAACTACATAGATATTGCTTTTTTTATGTGCACTCTACTTCCTTACTTCCCCTGATGACTCTCCACAGTTTCGCATTCATTCTTCATCTTCCTGCCGCTGCACAAAGGCACCTTCTGCTCCCTACGCATCTGAGCGCACACTGGAAAGAGGCTGAGCAGACGACGCGACATGGATGGTATACATGTGTAGAGGCTAGTCTAGCCCTCTCTTGGCTAAAATGCCTTCTGAGTTTGACAGTTCTAAACGTAACTCGTGAAATAAAGAGTAGTTTGCACCACACAGTGTCCCGAAACCTATATTTTTCCCGGTAACATGAATACCGGGCTCAGTGGTACTTGAAAGCAAAATTTCAGGTTAAATAGCGTTTATATAGGCATCGATTTTGAAAACAGACATTTACAGGCACCTATACGAATTGAGGCTACAACGCCCGAAATAGGTATATATAGGCACTATAAAAGCACTATAAAAGCTCTCCTCGCCCTCTAATTTGTGCTCACGTGTCAAAATGACAGGATATGAGCACAAGAAACGAAACAGGCGTTTGCATATAATTCAGCTATAGTCATAACAGTGTATATCCTTAATCAAGCATAAGACGCACGGTCTGCCTGCTCCAAAGCTTGCTACAAAAAGATTTGTCTACCACTCCTTCGGCTCAACAATTATTTCATCTGGTTACCCTGGGAAACAAATTCGTTGTAATAGAGGGCAGTCCCCATACTTGAGATATATACTATTGCTATTTGCAACTGGCCATTTGCTGATGCCCCATTCAATGCGGTGGCTTACTCGTGCCTTCCTTTCTACATTCTACGCCACGCCGTTTCTTATAGGTTAGTGTGCTTGGAATAAGCGTGCCTGTTTAGTGTAGAACGCCTGTCCGTTCACAGTATTGCGGCCTGGCTGCCTGCATTTTCAAGGCATTCTACGAAACACGAGAAGCAACAAAAAAGACGCGTACATCTACCCACACGACGATCTGGAGTAAACGTGTCGCAGGGAGGTGAGGGTATCGGTTGAATGTTGCGTAATTGAGTATGGTTTGTAAAATGCTTAATTGTCATTTCGACTTAATTATTTCTATTTATTGAATGAAGGAGAAGCGCTGCCCTCAACGAGCGATGTGACACTGTTGTTGGGTTGTACCACACTGCTGCTTGAAGGTACTGTTGCTTCCATCGCATCTACACGAGTCAAGAAAAGCGTCACGTCAAACAAAAGCTATGTAAAGACGCCTTTGACTGAATTCGAAACCCGCTATCTGGTGCCTACTTATACCGCTTAGCTGGTGAACGGCTGTGCAGCGCGAGAAGTTAGTTTTTTACTAGCAGACGCTGCCTGGAACGGCCTTCAAGTTAATGTTCTCTCAATGACGTTTCGTTTGATATTCATGAAAGCACGATAGAGAGTGCTTGCATGACTGTTAGACGTGATGACGTCACGTGAGTCAATAGTGATCAAGTCGGTTGGCCGAGTCATAAGTATAACATTATTGCTCTCTCACAGACGTTTCGTTCGATATGCATGAAAACAGGTTAGGACAGCGCGTGCGTGTGTGATAGACGTGATGACGTCACATGAGTCACTAGTATTCACGTCGCTAGGCCTAGTGAGAGCATTCAAGTTATTACTCTCTCACAGACGTTTCGTTTGATATGCATGAAGACAGGTTTGGACACCGCGTGCGTGAGTGTCAGGCATGATGACGTCACGTCAGTCACTAGTGATGACGTCACTGGGCCTTGTGACAGCGTTCAAGTTATCACTCTCTCAAAGACATTTCGATTGATATGCATGAAGACAGGTTAGGACACTGCGTGCGTGGGTGTCAGGCGTGATGACGTCACGGCAGTCACTAGTGATGACGTCACTAGGCCTTGTGACAGCGTTAAAGTTATTACTCTCTCAAAGACATTTCGTTTGATATGCATGAAGACAGGTTTGGACACTGCGTGCGTGGGTGTCAGGCGTGATGACGTCACGGCAGTCACTAGTGATGACGTCACTGGGCCTTGTGACAGCGTTCAAGTTATCACTCTCTCAAAGACATTTCGATTGATATGCATGAAGACAGGTTAGGACACTGCGTGCGTGTGTGATAGGCGTGATGACGTCACGCTAGTCACTAGTGATGACGTCACTGGGCCTTGTGACAGCGTTCAAGTTATCACTCTCTCAAAGACATTTCGTTCGATATGCATGAAGACACGTTTGGACACTGCGTGCGTGGGTGTCAGGCGTGATGACGTCACGCTAGTCACTAGTGATGACATCACTGGGCCTTGTGACAGCGTTCAAGTTATTACTCTCTCAAAGACATTTCGTTTGATATGCATGAAGACAGGTTTGGACACCGCGTGCGTGTGCGATAGGCGTGATGACGTCACGCTAGTCACTAGTGATGACGTCACTGGGCCTTGTGACAGCGTTCAAGTTATCACTCTCTCAAAGACATTTCGTTCGATATGCATGAAGACAGGTTTGGACACTGCGTGCGTGGGTGTCAGGCGTGATGACGTCACGGCAGTCACTAGTGATGACGTCACTGGGCCTTGTGACAGCGTTCAAGTTATTACTCTCTCAAAGACATTTCGTTTGATATGCATGAAGACAGGTTTAGGCACCGCGTGTGCGTGTGATAGGCGTGATGACGTCACGCCAGTCACTAGTGATGACGTCACTGGGCCTTGTGACAGCTTTAAAGTTATTACTCTCTCAAAGACATTTCGTTTGATATGCATGAAGACAGGTTTGGACACTGCGTGTGCGTGTGATAGGCTTAATGACGTCACGTGAGTCACTAGTGATGACGTCACGCGGCCTAGTGCCAGCATTCAAGTTATTACCCTTTCAAAGACGTTTTGTTTGATATGCATGAAGGCACATAATAGAGTGCTTGCGTGAGTCTTAGGCGAGATGACGTCACGCCAGTCACTAGTGATGACGTCACTGGGCCTTGTGACAGCGTTCAAGTTATTACTCTCTCATACACGTTTCGTTTGATATGCATGAAGACAGGTTAGGACACCGCGTGCGTGGGTGTCAGGCGTGATGACGTCACACGAGTCACTAGTGATCACGTCACTCTGCCGACTGACAGCGTTCAATTTATTAGCCTCTCGAAGACGTTTCGTTTGGTATACATGATGGCAGGTTAGACATTGCGTGCGTTGGTGATAGGCGTGATGACGTCACCTAAATCACAAGTGATCAAGTGAGTTGGCCGAGTCATAGGTAACACGTTATCGCTCTCTCAAAGACGTTTCGTTTGGTATGCATGTCGGTAGGCGAGTAAATTACGTGTGCGGGTGATATTTGTGATGACGTCCCCTGAGGAACTGGTTATCAGGTGACTTGGCCGAGTTTTAGGTATCAAGATCCCGCCCTTTCAAAGACGTTTCATTTGATATGCGTGACGGAAGGTTAAGACAGTGCGTGCGTGGGTGATATGCGTGAGGACGTCACCTAAGTCACTCGTGATGAGATCATTGGCCTGGTTAATAATTATCAAGTTATTACTGTGTGGACGGCGTTACCTTTGATATGCATGTCGAAGGTGTGAATAGTGCTTACGCGGGTGATAGGCGTGATAAAGTCGCGCGAGTCGCATTGTGTCACTATGCAGTGACTCATTCATGGCTTTTCCCTGTTAAATTCACTCCAAAGCTATTCACTTCACGCATTCCCGAAAATTCTGGGTCGTTTTGAAGTCACAATGTCATCAGGATTAAATTCGCTGGCGTCCGGATTAAATCGGCTGGCGGTTGGATTGATTTCAGTGGCACTTGGATTATGACCACTTGGATTATGATTGCTTTAAATGACCACTTTACGTCTGTGTTTTCCTCTGCCAACACCACTGATACCGTAACACTGCCCGAATCTGCAGCTGTAGCGATGCCAGAAATTGAAATTACCCCAGAAGGAATATTCCTACTCATTAACAATCTTAAAGTTTCATCCTCGGCGGGCTGCGACAGTATTAACAGTAAATTACTAAAAAATACCGTTTCTGTCTCAAGCCAAATACTTTGCCTAATCTTCACACAATCATTACAAACAGGAAACGTCCCAGACGATTGGAAGATAGCTCAGGTTATTCCCATCTTTAAATCAGGCAACCGCGCAATCCCAGCTAACTACCGACCTATTTCCTTAACCAGCATCCCATCTAAAATGCTCGAACATATTATAGCTTCAAACCTAATGACATATCTGGAATCCATCAAATTTTTCTTCGATCACCAACACGGTTTCCGGAAACAACTATCATGCGAAACACAACTGGCCGAATTCCCACATGATATTCTTCACTTCATGGATGAAAATCTTCAAACTGACGCCATATTTTTAGATTTCTCTAAAGCATTCGACCGTGTTCCTCATAACCTCTTACTCTCTAAACTATGCAACCTTGGAATCCCTCCCAACATAATTTTCTGGATAGAAAATTTTCTAAAAAACCGTAAGCAGTTCACCAGCGCTAATGACCACGACTCACCTCTTTCCGACGTAACGTCCGGCGTCCCCCAAGGTGTTTGTCTCTCCCCGCTCCTTTTTCTAATATACATAAATGACTTACCCACCAATGTGCTAACCAAATTAAGACTTTTTGCCGATGACTGCGTTTTATACTCTCCAATCTGTACACCAGACGACAACATTAAACTTCAACATGATTTAAATTTAATTGTAACTTGGTGTGATAGGTCACTAATGCCGTTAAACCTAACTAAGTGTAAAATTATGTCATTCACCCGCAAAAAGAGCCCAGAAAAATTTACCTATAGCATAAAGTCTGTTCCCATTAGCCCTACCCTATCATACAAATACCTCGGAGTGCATCTGTCATCGTCGCTATCCTGGTCAACCCATATTCAAATAATCTGTTCAGAAGCTTCACGCACTCTCGGATACCTGCGCCGCAACCTAAAATTAGCCTCACCAGACATTAAAAAATTAGCTTATGAAACGTACGTCCGACCGAAACTAGAATATGCTTGCTCAATTTGGCAACCCTCACAAACATATCTAACTAACGACTTAGAAAGGATTCAGAACCGCGCTGCCCGTTTTATTTACTCCCAATACTCTAACGATATCAGCGTTACTGCACTAAAAGAATCATTGAAACTGCCGTCCCTCGAATCTCGTCGTATCATTTCTCGATTGTGTCTGATGCATGCTTTCTATTATCACCCTCAATCACGGCACGTCCTCCTTCAACCATCACACAGAACTTCATCCCGCATAAACCACAGTCACCCTATCGCACCAATAAATGGACACACTTCTGCAATGATTACTTCCTTCTTTCCCAATAGGATAACACTGTGGAATAAACTACCTGATAATATAGTCACGTGTAATAACCGCCAAATTTTCCGCAGTAAGCTAAAATGTCACATGTCGCAATCTAACTGAATGTGCTGTTTTCCCTGCCAATGTTTAAATACTTTTTTTAACTAATGTATAAACTGTTGTCACTTTTTTCTGGAAGCTTACCTTTGTACCATTACTTTTTAATTGCATTTGGTAATATTGGCGTTTTACTTTGCATATTGTACCTTTTTTTACTCTTTTTTACTCTTTGCATATTGTACCTTTTTATTGTACCTTTTTTTTTTCATTGTTCTCTGAATGTTTACGTTTTGGAACCCTTCGAGTTTTGTTGAGTTGTTCGACATACCTTGTACGCCGCCCCCCCTTATGTAATGCCTCCGGGCCTTTAAGGTGGAATAAATGAAATGAAATGAAAATGAATGGCACCTGGATTAATTTCAGTGGCGGCTGGATTAAATTGACTGGCGCCTAGATTAATTTGGCTGGCGCTTGGATTAAATTGAGCGGGAAAACCTGTAGTAATATTTTTTCCTGAGTCGTGGGTGTACACTGTCCTTTCTAGTTTGTTTTTTTACATGTACATACAAAGTTTTTACGCTCACCTACCACTTGAAGGCCATTGAAGGAAAACGGTCGAAAATGAAAGGTAAAGAGCCGAGCGACCCATTAAGAAGAAACTCTTTCCTTACGCACGCCGTCACGGGCCCTTCTCGCCACCACGGCGACAATCTTGGGCGGTCCGACACACGTCGAGAACTGGCCAGCGCAGGATGAGAACAGGATGTGGACTTACACCGACATTTGGATGTGCACAGTCTGGTTTTGTGCTCAGCGTTCACAATGTTTTGTTCCTTTTTGTTTGTCTCTAGTTCTCTCTCACTCTCACAAACATCCTTCAAGGTTAGAGGGACGCGGCAGCAACGAAGTTTGAAGGTTTATGTTAGAATAACTCATCCCCTGACGTGGGAGGACCACTCCAGAAACTGTTGGAAAATAAATATATTTATCCTTGTTGACAACGCTCCCGTTGTGCCATATCCCATACCTTCACGGTGACTAACTAATGGCCCATTGAATGATTTTTCTCCGTAAATATATTGTTACGGGGTTGGTTGCTTCTGAGCAAGATGTATTTGCAGAGTAAAAACTACAGGCAAGAGACACAATGGCTGATTGGCCCAGTCGCGCGCCTGTCAGTCGCACCTCTTCCTTTTCTTCCTCTCCGTAGCAGGACCCCCGGGCGTTGGAGCGCCGTCTCGGCGAGAGTCCGGAGAAGTGCGACAGAAGTAGGGTTTCATGCGCGAAACATGGACAATGTCAACTAGTGACGAACTTGGTGACGTATTGGAGTGCAATGGCGCTATCTCGTAGGTTACGTCGCTAACTTGACGTAAGACTAGGTAGGGTCCGGCGTATCGGGACAAAAGTTTTTCGGAGAGACCTACACGGCGACACGGTGACCAGAGGAGCACGTGGTCACCTGGGGCAAACGTTATATTTCGATGCCGGTGGTCGTAGCGGGCTTTTTGCATATCCTGTGACCTGGTGAGGCGAGACTGGGCAACTTGACGAGCCATGTGAGCCCGATCAATGGCTTCGCGCGCGTACTCGGAAGCAGATGGCACGAGAGGCAAGGTGGTTTCAAATGGCAATATGGGGTCGCGACCATATAAAAGATAAAAAGGCGAGAATCCCGCAGTGTCATGTCGAGAGGAGTTATATGCGAAGGTCACATAGGCCAACGTTGTATCCCAGTCTCGATGATCATCGGAGACGTACATCGAAAGCATCTCTGTGAGCGTGCGGTTGAGACGTTCAGTTAGGCCATTAGTTTGTGGGTGGTAGGCGGTAGATAGCTTATGCGCTGTAGCACACGATCGAAGGAGGTCATCGACAACTTTGGATAGGAAAGAGCGGCCGCGGTCCGTAAGCAGCTGTCGGGGTGCACCATGGTGTAAGATGACGTCATGAAGAAGAAAATCCGCGACGTCGGTGGCGCAACTGGTTGGCATGGCCTTTGTTATCGCGTAACGGGTCGCATAATCTGTGGCGACGGCAATCCATTTATTTCCGAGTGTCGTCGTCGGAAAAGGGCCAAGAAGGTCGAGTCCCACGCGATGAAATGGTTCAGAGGGGACTTCAATTGGGTGAAGATATCCAGCTGGCAGCAAAGAAGGTCTTTTCCGGCGCTGGCAGAGGTCGCAAGTGGCGACATATCGACGTACGCTGCGGTACAATCCAGGCCAGAAAAATCGACGTCGCACGCGGTCGTATGTGCGGGAAACGCCGAGGTGTCCCGCTGTTGGTGCGTCGTGAAGTTGTTGAAGTATGGCAGGCCGTAGATGACGAGGGATGACAAGCAGAAGCTCAGGGCCTTCAGTGGTGACGTTGCGGCGGTAGAGGATGCCGTCATGCAGCACGAACATACGGGATTCAGCGTCATGGCTGTCAGACTGGATGGCGTCGATGATAGTGCGCAATGACTCATCCCGTCGTTGTTCGATGCGCATATCGCTGACGTCTGTAAACGCCATTACTCTGCTCTCCAGGTCAGGCGCAACGGGATCAGGAGGATCTACCGGATATCGAGAAAGACAGTCTGCGTCCTTGTGCAAACGGCCAGACTTGTAGCTGACGCTAAACGAAAATTCCTGAAGCCTCAGAGCCCAGCGAGCCAGACGTCCAGTCGGGTCCTTCAGAGAAGTCAGCCAACAGAGGGCGTGGTGGTCCGTAACGACAGTGAAAATGCGACCATATAAATATGGCCGAAACTTGGCGACGGCCCAAACTAAAGCTAGACACTCTCTCTCGGTGATGGAATAATTCATCTCCTGGGGAGAAAGCAGGCGACTGGCGTAAGCTATCACGCACTGTCTACCGTGGTGCCGCTGAGCGAGAACTGCGCCGATACCGTGGCCACTGGCGTCGGTGCGAACCTCTGTGGCAGCAGAAGGATTAAAGTGGGCAAGTATGGGGGGCGTAGTTAGGTAGCCGATGAGAGCGGCGAACGCTTGAGCCTGCTCAGGGCCCCATGAGAATGTGGTATCCTTCTTCAGCAAATCTGTCAGTGGCCGGGCAACGTCGGCGAAGTTTTTCACAAAACGGCGAAAGTAGGAACATAAGCCGACGAAACTACGGACGTCGGATGTAGAACGGGGCACTGGAAAGCTACGGACGGCGCGGATCTTTTCGGGATCTGGTTGGACACCATCGGCGTTTACAATATGGCCCAGAATAGCAATCTGACGGTGACCAAATTGACACTTCTTGGAATTGAGTTGTAGCCCAGCTGTTCTGAAGACTGCGAGAATTGCAGCGAGACGGGTCAGGTGGCTATCGAAAGTAGATGAAAAGACTATCACATCGTCTAGGTAACAAAGACAAGTAGACGACTTGTAACCACGCAGGAGAGAGTCCATCATTCGTTCGAATGTGGCAGGGGCGTTACATAGTCCAAAAGGCATGACCTTAAACTGGTATAAACCATCTGGTGTAATGAAGGCCGTCTTCTCGCGGTCCATTTCATCGACAGAAATCTGCCAGTAGCCGGACCGAAGATCTATAGACGAGAAGTATGTAGCCCCGTGTAGGCAGTCCAACGCGTCATCGATGCGTGGTAGCGGGTACACGTCTTTTCGTGTGATCTTGTTTAGGTGGCGATAGTCAACGCAGAAGCGCCATGTACCATCTTTTTTCTTCACAAGGACGACAGGGGAGGCCCAAGGACTACTTGATGGTTCTATGACACCTTTGTTGAGCATTTTGTCCACTTCTGCTTGGATAACTCTACGCTCAGTGTGGGAGACACGATAGGGGCGTCGGCGAATAGGACTGGCGTCACCAGTATTTATACGGTGCTGAACAGTGGATGTTTGCCCTAGAGGTCTGTCGTCGAAAGAAAAAATGTCGGTATATGACGCGAGAAGGCGATGGATGTCATTGGCTTGCGCAGGATTGAGGTCGGGTGCAATCATCTTCGAGAAACGATCTGGCCGAGAACAGGTGCTGTTCGCTACAGGAGACTGAAGTAAATCAATCTCGGTGGTGAGCGCTGCTATTTCGAATTCGTCAGCATTAGATACGCTGGCCAAGAACATGCCACGAGGAAGCATTTGAGGGCACAAGCTGAAATTTAGAAGTGGAAGCGAGGTACAATTGTCAGTAACAGTCACAAGCGTATGGGGAATGGCAAGGTTGCGGCTCAAGAGGACGTCGGCGAGAGGAAGGAGGACATATTGACCATCGGGAACTTGGGGCTGTGCGGTCAAAACGACGAAGGTGGCTGCCTGAGCTGACAGCCGCACATCCTGAAGAGAGCACAGGCGCGGCGGGGCAGTGTGGGGTTCAGCGACTATCTGAGGCAACTCTAGCTGAAGAACGCCTGTAGCACAATCGATCAGAGCAGAATGATTCGACAAGAAGTCCAGGCCTAGGATAATGTCATAAGGGCAGTGGTCAATCACGGCTAAAATGACAGAAGTAGTGTGGTCCTTTATACTTAAGCGGGCAGTGCACAGACCGAGAACCATCGGCGTGCCGCCATCGGCCACACGGAGCATTTGTGCAGCCGCTGGTGTCAGAACTTTCTTTAAACGTGTGCGTAGGCTTGAACTCATGACCGAAATGCTTGCGCCGGTGTCGACAAGTGCTTGTACAGGTTCGCCGTCTACTTTAACGTCTATTACACTTCGTCTGGTGGGAACGGAGAGAGGATTTGCTGCGGAAGTCGTCAATGCAGCACCACCTCCGGGGGCTGCATTTCTCAGTTTTCCGAGACAACGCGGCCGGAAGCCACGGGGGACGAGAAGCGCCGTGGCTGCGGCGAACGGGACGATGGACGACGTGTTTGCGGCGATCGAGACTGGTGCCCACGTGGTGAAGGCGAGCGGCTGTACCAAGTGTTCCGAGAATGGTCAATGGCATTGGGCTCTTCGGCAGGTGGAAAGGTGCGGGCGGTACCGTCGAAACGGGTCATATTGGTCGTTGCGCGATGTGCCGAGGACCATGTGTTGCGGCAGTAACGGGCAATATGTCCAACGCGGTGGCAGTTGAAACATATAGGGCGGTCATCTGCAGTTCGCCACTCAGCCGGGTTGCGAGTACGTGGAGAAGACCGTCGGTCAGAGAAGGGCATCACGAAAGGGCGTTCGCTGACTCTAGGCGCGGTGACATGGCACACGGAATGCACTCCGATGTTTTCAAGCTCCTGGCGCACGATGGCTTGAACAAGAGGAACAGTAACAGGAGTGGCATCGGTACTGCGCGAATAGAACGCCGAGGGCGCCATAGCTTCCAGTTCACGACGAACAATGCGTGTAAGGTCTCCCGGCGGCGATGCACGTTGTGGTGTTGACTGGTCCTCGCAAGTAGATGTTGCAGCGGTGTTTGGGAGTCGAGCGAATGTTTGTAGAATGCGGCGACTTTTCACTTGCTCGAACTGACGACACTCTTTGATGATCGCGTCTACGGTGGAACAGCCCTTGCACATCAGGAGATTGAACGCGTCGTCGGCAATCCCTTTCAGAACATGTCCCACCTTGTCACCTTCTGTCATGTCGCTTTCGGCCTTTCGGCAGAGGGCCAGCACGTCTTGAATGTAAGCGAGGTATGACTCCGTAGGGGATTGGGCACGGCAGGCCAATTCCTTTTTGGCGGCGATCTTCCGACTGGCGGTTTTGCCAAACACCTCTCGCATCTTTGCTTTGCATTGGTCCCAGCTTGTGAGTTCTTCTTCATTGTTCTCATACCACACCTTGGCCGTGCCTCTCAAATAGAACAGCACATTAGCCAACTGAAGTGTGGGATCCCATCTGTTCGGCACACTCACTCGTTCAAACATGGCCAGCCAATCGTCAACGTCGACGCCATCGGTTCCGCAGAATGTACCGGGATCCTTGAGAGGCGTGAAAACGTACGGTTGCGACGCCATGTTCGTCGGAGACGCTGACGTTGACGCGGAGGGCTGAGCATTGGCCATGGCTGGAAGGGCGATGCGACGTCCGCTGCGGAGCTCCGTTGCCTGATGGTTACCCAGCACCTCTCACCAATATGTTACGGGGTTGGTTGCTTCTGAGCAAGATGTATTTGCAGAGTAAAAACTACAGGCAAGAGACACAATGGCTGATTGGCCCAGTCGCGCGCCTGTCAGTCGCACCTCTTCCTTTCTTCCTCTCCGTAGCAATATATATATATATATATATATATATATATATATATATATATATATATATATAATATATATATATATATATATATATATATATATATATATATATATATCCTGATGAAGGCCAGACTCCAGGCCGAAACATCGAAATAAACCACGTTGTGACCACTCACAGAGGATCTACTTGAATACCTGCAACGCTACGGCCACTCAACCACCGTGTTTGTATATATATATATATATATATATATATATATATATATATATATATATATATATATATATGAGATACAACAGACAACAATGCCAAGGAATGTACAGGGGAGGTTAATAGAACCAATGGAATGTAAATAAGGAAAAGGAAACGTGGATAAAAAAAATAACCAGACGGCTGGTTATTTTTTCATCCACTTTTCTTTCTTTTTATTTACATTCCATTAGTTCCTATACCTTCCCCTGTAGATTCCTTGGCATTACTGTCTGTTATATCTGATTATTATTGTGTTAAAACACGGAAAAACGAGCCCTTAGGTATACACTTCTTTCCCTTATAAATATATATATATATATTTATATATATTTATTTATAAATGACGCCTGCTGTGATGGCGAAAGACCAGTCGAGGCTGTCCATATCAATGTAATCGCGATAAAACAAGCGTAACAAGTTAACAACGCAGTGCACGTTAACCGCAGCAGATGTATTGCTTCCAGTTCAACTGGTTCTCGTTGTTTCGAGCTGGCGCATACCAATGCGTAGTGTAAAGGGGTACGAAGATTGATGATAACATCCCACCGCGGCCACCAGGTGTAAAGAGTAGGAGGTGGATGGCAGGTACAGCGCATTTTCTTTAGGGTAGCTGGCACCCCGCCGTCATCCACACAGTCGATGCTCACCAGTGAGGGAACGCGTTCTTAAGTGAAAGAACGAAGGTTTATTTACATGACGGAAAGATACAACTGTACAGAGATTCAGCTCCGATTCTGCTGAGATTCAGCAGAGATTCAGCGCTGATTCAGCTATATGTACGAAAAGTTTTCGGCTTTTATAGCCTGTTGTCTCCTTATACGAAGGTCCGAAGAAGCCAGTGACCGCTGTTGCCGCGAATCAGCTGACGTGTAGTCTCCGTGGTCCACCCACCAGAAAGGGAGCAAAAATTTGGCCACTCGTGAGAAGTAGAACGTGGGTGAAATGTCCAATGGTTAGCACGAATGCACCACACAATGGCTCACCTAAAGTGCCTGAAAAAGCTAAAGTAGCGCCAACCGCACCCCTTCGCCTCTACCTGCCCTCCCAGCAACCACAGCAGCGCCTCTATAGTGTCCACCAGGAAACTATGAACGTAAAATCACGCGGGCGCACCGGATGTGCCACACGCTTGGGCAGCTCGGACACTGCTACGCCGCGTGTTCATCGAGCGGCCGTGCCTCGGGTATGCTGTAAGGGTACACCGTTGTCGTCTGTTCGTGGAGCGCTTGTTCGCGAAAGTGGACAAACAATATGGCCTTTGCGATACCATCACAAAAGTTACTGCGTCATGCTGCAGATTCTTAGCACCGCCGAGTTTACACGAACAGCAGTGGCGTTGCCATCGAGAGCGTCACCACTGAGCTCGTCTGCACGCAAACGGTGGCCTATCACGTTGAGTATTGTATGCTTGCGTTGATGTTTTTTGCCACTGCACGCAACTTGCTTATATACACGTCAGATCATCGTATTAAATGCGAGACATTTCTTAGCCAACTTCGGTGACTTTGAGCGTATCTATCTATCTATCTATCTATCTATCTATCTATCTATCTATCTATCTATCTATCTATCTATCTATCTGGCCACCTACGACTTTTAGCTCTCCTGAGCTTTCGATATTGGTAGCGATACTAAACTTGGCATGGCATAACATGAATCTATTAAGAACATATTTGGCTAGTCATGACATGAGATTTGTGACATGTGGGTCATGAATGTCATGATGTGTGCGTTTCAGCGCGTTCACCATCCCTCCGTCACGAAAAAAAGGAGACGCTGTCTTGTCTGAGTAACGCATCGGCGTGAAATGTAGCATGTGGTATTTCGCGCCGGTTGCCGTCAGGCTGCACCGACGGACGTCGGTCGCGCCTGGCATCAGACTATAGGTGCTCGCTATTTGCTAACGTAGCGTCGCTGTGCCCAGCGTGCGCGCGCGTCAACGCTACATTGAAGTTTAATATTACCTTGATGATGCACTCGCGGGGTTACCAAGCTCAACATATACCAAATTTGGTATTACGTGACGTCAATTGATCACGAAATATATCACTGGTGCAAACATCATTACCCCGACACGCGTGTCATGTAGGAACATGACAGCATGACACGCTCATAGCATGCTCGCGGCCGTTTTGCTAGCTCCACATATACTAAATTTGGTATGAGGTGACGTGAATAGATGACGAAGGTAAATGACACATCCAAACATGATAATCATGACACGAAAGTCATGTACGCTATCATTTACCTCCACCTTGTAACATTGTGCTGATTTCAAAGTGACATATCAACATTTATCATTCCTGCTTTGCATCTCATCGATTACCACCGTACGTGGGATCTGCCAATTTTTACGTTAATTTTTATATTTGTAGTTTCTCAATCACTCTTTCGGTGCATCGCCTAGAGCCGCAGCGCAAAATGAGCTCTAACAGAAAGATGAGCACAAGCCCATATTTGCGGCAAGAAGCTACACAGCTTCTCAACTAGCGTCGTTCACCATCTTCTATGCACGCGAGGGGAGAGGAGCCTGCACATTGACACAAATGACGCTATTTTAGGCTTTAAAGACCATAGTCTTTTAAAGACGATAGTCTTTCTTGGCGACTTTCGACGCAAACTTTTTGTCTGTCTGTTTGTATGTACATTTGTTGGTTTTTCCACCCTTAACCATACATTCAAAGGCACCAGAGTGACCAGACGATACCCCGAATGGCCCAACCCATCCACACGCCCACCACTGCGGCCTAAGGTTCAGCGTTCATACTTGTGCGATTGTCAACCGAAAATCAATCATTGCGCATATATGACGCACCATAACAACCCGTATATATTTTTATGTGCGTCTTTTACTAGAAAAAGCGTACATAAGTAACTCTAAGGACCGTCGCCTTTATTGCGCTGCGCTGACCATGCAACGCTTGCACGAAAAGACGAGTGTTTTCAACGCTTTGCTAAGACGACACGGTGATGGCACCTACCCGTCACCTTGCGTTCTACAACTTATCTCCTCCGAGACGGGCACGCACGGCCGTCTCAGAGCCACGTGCTTCGTTTTCCATGAAAACTGCACATAGCGCTCATCTCTCACGTATGACGGGACTTGACGCACTCGTTCGCTTCCGCTGCACGCTCGAGGCACTCTAACGCAGCGCCTCCAGAATACTAGTTACCGATTGCTTGCGCAGAACATGGGATAAATGTTTTGTTCATTCTCTCCACATGCAAGACTATTGTCTTCCGACATTTGAAGATGCAGATACGGGGCCAATTTTTTTTCCATGGACTTAGGCACACCCGGCCAATGCCTTGAAGACATCGCAGGGCGAGGAGGTAGAGTCCAGTGAAGAGGGAAAGTAAAGCTCCTCTGTGGAGAAGATGGCCGCTGACACGAACGTCAGCAACGGTTTGTGGCTGCGTTCTGCTACAGTATTTCCCGAACTCTCTCAAACATGGCAGTCCAAACGCTCGATCCCTGAAAACGGTTACTTCAACGCCTTCCCACGCTTCCAAACCGTTGGTTCTTTCTCATGATGTCGCCTAGGCGGCAATGGCTGTCTGGTGAGGTTGACTTAAAGAGAACTGCAACAGTGGCGCCTTCTCGCGCTGTTTAACCCCTGCTCAACGAAGGGTTGTTCTCAAAGCTTCCATCGAGTTCTTCGTAACCCGGCCACAGCAAACTGCTTGGCCCTGCTGCTGGACAGCGTCGTGCTTTTCGCTTCTGGGGCGCCGATTGGGTTTAAAGCAATCAAGCAGACCAGCTCATGCACAATGCCATCTGCTGAGATGAACTGCCGGGCAAAAAGTAACAGTAGTCTTACTCATGTATAGCTTCATATCAAGATTTGTAGGGGTGAATCTCCTCCGTGGGCTTGTCCCTCCTTGCTCGTCGTGGTTCGTAACCTTATTTCGATGACTCATTCAGCAGGTGTGACAGACAGGTGGACGAACCGTCAGACAGACAGACAACAGACAGGCGGGCGGACGGACGCATGTCCTTTTGTGCATCTAAAACGAACGAGTTTAACACGCATGTACAGAGAATGCAAATTAACGTTATTTCACCGGTGCACTGGTGATCGCGATTAAGCCCGATTGGGATCAAGTTTCTTAACAGTGACTGGTGTTCTTCTGCAGCTGGTGTAAGATAGTTAAACACATCAGGCTCGATCGCGATCAAAAGTGCTGTGTGATGGCACTTTAAGTTCGAAACACTGAAATGGCATAACTTACGCTGCAGAAACACGAAGGGTCCATAGCCACTTATCGCGCTTTATTTTTAGCAGCCACAAGAGTCGCCTTTTATTATCTTTCGGGCCTCTGAACATTCTATAGCCATTTCGCGAGTGATTTGTGTACTGTGACACGCAACACCCAGGAGTTTTGCGCGATAAAACGCCGCGCACCTGTCTTACTCGACCAGCCACGACGAGACGAGGGGAGCTGAATGGCGGCCGCCTATCGGAGGACGGCATTCACACTTTCAAAGAGTGACTCCACCCTGCAAGGGGGCATGCGCATAGAAGAACCCCAGCAATGGGAGCGCTCTAAAGGTCATCGTCTCCACGGAGCGTGGTCTCTCCTGCGCGTGCGCCTATTAGACTTGTTTACGGGGAAAGATGACAGTCAATTCACTAAGTGCCACTGCCGCATTTACGAAAGGTGTGCGCTGCTGACATACAATGAGGAAGTTTGACATTTGTTCGCACTTGTCCTGCGTATGTGCGCTCGTTTCGAGCTTCTTTCTTTCTGATCGAACAGCGCGCTTTAAGTTTCGAGATGTGACAGTTGTGAGAATGTGCTCATCTTGTGTGTGCTTAATTTGTGCGTGCTCGCTCTTTGATGTGTGTGCTGCAAATTTAGAGCGGCCTGTCGGTTTACACCTGACGTCAAAATTTGTTGCGATTGATTAAACAGAGCACAATAAGCACGCAACTACCTCTGTGTAGACACGTTTCACTTTCTTGTTATACTGATTTCCAGACAGGGACATCAGTCACGTTTTTTTTACAGCCTCCAGGATCGGAGGTGTTGCATGCTTTCCACACGTTCAAGCCGGTAATCAGGAATAGTTGGCCTGAGCCACTTGTAATGAAATTCGTAGCGCAAAAGGCAGACTTGGACATATGAAAGAAACACATATACAAGACGGGAGCTAGTTTTCGTTTTGTGTATGTGTTTCTTACATGTTTGTGCGTCTGGTTTTCGCACTACGGATATAATTTATACGCATGAGCTCGCTTTGCATTGCTTCAGTCGTGTGCCCACTAATCTCGGAGGCAAAGCAAAATGATGACGCCATGCGATGATGCCATTATGTAACGTGCCGTCGTGACGTCACACGCTTTGGCCGTCTGTGTTGTATTGATGTTATTATAATGTGGTATTATCATTTGACGTTTTGCATTCCTCGCGTTGATGCCACTGAAGCGTGACGCTGACTGTCAGTTTTCGTGTTTGATGAAGAGTGTAAGGCTTTCACTTTTAAGTATTCAATCTAGTTACAGCTCGGTAAATAGGAAGAGCCAGTCAAAGGGATCAGATAAGTAGTGGGAAAGCTGTAGCTTATTTTTTTTGCTGGACATATTTCGTAAATTCTCCTCTTCTTTATCAAAATCAGACACGAACAGCGGAGCGCTGTCTTCAAGGATTAGGATCTCTACAGATCATGTCATCCTGTCACCATCATTAACAGGCAATCATAATCTATTAGGCGGAACTGAACTGTGTGATCAAAAACATGAGTGTGATGCACTAGCGTGAAATGCATGAGCGCATTTATTTTTATAGATAATGAGGTGAAATTAACCGTACGCACCACTGCTGGCGTTTTCTTCGGAAAAGTACGTATGGTAACTTTTAATGTGCTTCACAGCCACTCAGTCTATGCTAGTTGTCCGCAATAGGCCGCTCTTCGATGATGTTATCTATTTTATGTTGTCGGGCAACGTTTGTGTGCATGGGTTTTCATGACTGCTATTGGAAGTCGAATTTGCATTTGTGTTCAACTCAAATCTCTTTGAACAAAGCTAACTTTTACCAATAAGCTCCAAAATTGATCACCATTGGCTTCCCAAGCAGCGTAGACTCTCCTTAAGATGTTTGCTAAGTCGTTCGCGCTTGTAAGCCAATAACTTTAGCACCATCTAGTCCAATGATTGACGCGATGGGCTTGGGGGCGTGATTGCGGCAGCTGCAACTGCTGTTATATAGAATATATGTCAACTCTTAATGTTTCATAGCCTTCTGTATTGCAAACATCCAGATACAAACTAATATTATTGAAATTACAACTAGAAGTCAAGGAACACCGTGCGACGTGTGCAGTCTGCAACGAAAATGTTGCTGTTTTGAAAGCTTAACAGACAACAAAAGCTTTATCAGCGCCTTTGCGTCAGCGGAGTATCGTTCGCAGCGCCCCCATGCGTGGCACACGACCCGATTGGAGGAAAAAAAAGCAGAGTAATAAAAAGAGAAGGTGAGTTCACTAGAGAGAGAGAGAGATAGAATATCAGATATAGACAGACGCGACAAAGCAATAAAAACTGGAAGTTAGAGAAGGCTCAGTATGCATAGTATATCAGTGATCGGCAATGTGCGACAAGCGACCAGTGCGGTGGACATATGCGGCTCTAAGCGCAACGTTGAACCCCTCTCCTTTTTTATCATCACTTCCTACATAAAAACCTACTCGTCAGTATTGACCTAAAATGGTATTGTCGCTTTTTGCTAATGTTTGACTACAAGTTTCTGTGCTGAAAATGAATCTGATTTTTTATCCAGCTTTGTAAGTTACTGATGGTTTTGCAGTATACCAGCACCTAGCAGCTACTAAAGCAATAACTCAACACACTGTGTAAGAGCTTATATAAGCTCAAACAACTGCTTAAAAAACCAGGCTTTCATCCACTGAGCCAGGGATCAAGCTTTTGAGAGTAGCGGGTATTCAGTCTTCAATGCGCGACGAAAGTTCGCTTGTGCAGGGAAATCAGACTTGCATTATGGTTCACCCTGTCCTACGAAACACTCACCAGTGCTCAACGATGATAAATAACTCATGAGAGCCAAGGCCATACCTAAAGAGATCAATCTGTACGAGTTGATTGATTTGTGGGGTTTAACATCCCAAAACCACTATTTGATTATGAGAGACGCCGTAGTGGAGGGCTCCGGAAGCTTCGACCACCTGGGGTTCTTTAACGTGCGCCGAAATCTGAGCACACGGGCCTACAACATTTCCGCCTCCATCGGAAATGCAGCCGCTGCAGCCGGGAATCGAACCCGCGACCTGCGGGATCTGTACAAGTTAGAAGCCCTGTTCGTCAATAATGCCGGATATCACGTTGGGGATAACTTCACTGTTTCGGTCATTGGCGCGTGAGGCAAGCTAGTTAATGCAGCCTCTTTTTATACAAAAATTGCTGATGGGGCAGAGGAAGCGGATATCGTAATGGCTTTTCACACCAGGGAAGCGCAAAGCGGTGAGATCTTTCTAGAACGTCCCTATTATGTGAACAGGTGAACAGTATCGTAACCGAACATTTCAATGAACCCAGCAGCGCAGTCAAGGTGGTTACATAATGTGGTTTTCAGCCCATCTATATCGTTCAGTTAACCCGCTCAGATGTAAGCTTAATGAGCAGGCTCATTGGATAGAACTTGATTTCACGTACTATGCAGTCGCGGATTGGCGATGCTTGTAACGAGGTCGACATTTATGAAGATCTATTGTGCGCATTTCACGAAATCGTTTCTCACTACCGTCTGTCCAGGGGGAAAATTCACACACCCAAAATTGATCAAGCCTCCGGGGAGCCCATTGAGTTTACTGCAAACCCTTATCCCACTCATGGATCCCTCAAAAAGATAAATCTCGATCATTCACAGCCGTGCCCTATATTTGGCCATGACTTATGTTTTTTTGATCACATGCTCTGGCTTTTCCCAGTCCTTAATGCCTTTGCACCCATCACGAATGAGCAATGGGATGCATCACTGAAGAGCAGCAGTCTACATTATCAGCTTCAGACCATCCAGAGTCCAGACGGCCCATGACATCACGACGTTACTTTGACTTCTGGTTCCATCGTGGGTGGAGCCACCGGCTCTCTAAGGGCGTGGGGCGGGGTCCTATGGCTTCTCTAAATATGTGTCTCTCAGGACTGAATAAATCAGAGCACATCCACAGACTGAATTATGATGAGGGGAGAAGCGTCCATTCATCCATCCGTCCGTCCACGCTTACGTCCATCTGTTCGCTCTTACTTTCGTCCATCCTTGCGACCATCCGTCCGTGTGAACGTCCATGTGTCCGTCCGTCCTTCAGTGCGACCGTGTGTGTGTGTATTTGTGCATCCGTCCATCTGTCCGTGCATTCGTCAATCCGTCTGTCTGCTTGTCAGTCTCTCCATCCATCCGTCCATCTAGCGAACACTCCGATTACCACCGTCTTGCTTCTTTTTATGATATATTTATCATATACAAATACCGCTATCTAGCGGACATTCGAAGGACTAAACAATACATGCCTAACTACTGCTACGAAAACTACTACTCCCGCTACTACAACTACGTACATTCAGGACGCACGACCCATGACATAAGGAACTGCGCCTCTAAAAGTAATTGTCATGCCATGTCTTGCAATTTTTTATGTTGCCCTTCAAAGCCCTTTAAGAGGAACCCCCCCCCCCCAAGGTTTGCCACGTATAGCCCCTGTTGTGTCGACTTCATGCGACTCAGGCCTGTGAGAAAAACAGTTTCTGACCAAGGTAGTATACTATAGCAAAGGGTTGGAAAGAAGTTAGGGGTAGGAAAAGGTGTAAGTCATAACGTAAATCACAGAAATGTTGTGTATTGTAGAGTATGGTATATCCAGGGAATGGTAAACGAAGGAAAGGTAAGAAAGATAGAAATGAGCACAGGGAGCCACAGGGAGTTACGTCTTTTCCTTTCCTCAACCTCTCTCTCTCTCTCCTCTGCTCCCTTAGACTCCACATCACTAGTAGGCACTAACGTGTTGTTGCGTCAATTTACATATTTTTCCTGAAGCCTGACCAGTTTAAAGTGAGGCCTTACAATTCTTGCTTGACTTCATTTGCTGGAGCCTTACTTTACGAATTAGATTTCTAAATAATTGGTCACTAGCCTCTTTGTTGGTGGCTGGCACTGGCCACGGAAGCTCTAGCGGAATCTTAAGTATGACAGTCGCCATCTACATGATGTGCTTTCCGTTTATTGTATTGGTTGACCATGTAGTAGCGATAAGCCATTTCTCCCTCCTTTTGAGACAGACTTGTAACGCACTTCGCGCCAGACTTCTTCAAGTTTGCGCAGACATTATTCTCAAAACACTTTGAGCTTGTTTTTACACAATGGTCCTAGAATCATTATTTCATCTCCAATTTGAAATGAACGGGTCCTGATCATCCGGTCATTATGTACCTCGAAATTATGCTGGGAGTTCTAAGTCAGTGGCATCGTCGACGATAGCCGAACTCGCCGCGCTTGACCTCGCCGCCGATGCCCTCATTCAACTGAGAGTTCCGTCGGCTGCCGTTCTCTCGGACTCACGTGCTGCTCTCCAACTACTCGCGCAGGACGCCCGCAGACCTCCGGTTGCCACGCGCATCGCGCGAAGGCTCGAAGCAGTGCAGGACCTAGGATGTGATCTTGTGCTGCAATGGATACCAGCGCACGTTGGAATATCCGGCAACGAAGTGGCCGACGAGCTGGCCAAAGAAGCACACTCTCCGGGAACCCCTGTGACTACAGCGGTGAGCACATTCGACGTAGCAAGGCTTCGCACACGGTGCTCTGTCACCGCTCGCCACCCGGACCCACGAGTTGCGGCAGGGCAGCCACCACGCCCACTCTCGAAAACAGGATTTTCGAGAGAGGAGCGTGCCCTCCTTCTCCGCCTGCGCATCGGCTGCTACCGCACGGCGGAACGGGTTCACAGACAGTCGGGACGTGGAGACCCAAACTGCCGTCATTGCCCACAGCCCGAAACACTCCATCACATTATCTTCCAGTGTGAGGAGTATTCGGACGCGCGCAGATCACTCTTCGATGCTTACAGCAAACTGGGACTCTGCACCAGCACTGTTGATGTGATTCTTTTTCCCCGTGCGCACGCATGCCTGGTGAAGCGCGCGCATGCTGCCCTCATCACCTTCCTGAGGACTTCTGCGCTATTTGAGCGCTTGTGAACTGAAAGAACATTAGTGCCTCCCCATCGATGTCCACTGGACTCGTATTAGTGAGTGCTACGGTTTTCCGTACAGTGTTTTCCGTACAGAGATTACGCGCTTCGGCGAGTGTTTCACGCGCTTTGTACGACGCGCCAATCAAACCGTTGTCCTCCTCTCGATGACGATACCTCTCCGGCCCTTGGGAGCCTTCCTAGTCAGCTGTGCATGGCGCGTGGGGGCTTGTGAGTCCGTTGAGAAAGCAGAACGAATGACCCTCGCCTTTCTTTTTTTTCTCTCTTTTCCAATCTTTCCCTCCCCATATCTTTTATTCCCCATATCCCATTCCTGTGCTGACCTGTTGAGGTGTCCTTGTAAGGAGAGACAGTTACGGGTCGGCACCTTCATTTCTTTTCTTCTGTTATAACCACTTATATATATAACCTCATTCATTACGTTCTTTTTATGTTGCGATGGCTGAAGCACGTACTCGATGACCACCTGCTCATCACCGCGTATTTCCCATTATTCGTTTAACGTGAGATCACATTGAAAGCTGTACATGAGTTATACTTATGAAATTCATGTTTCTGTTTGCGGCACCGCCTTATGAGTAGCCAAGCATTTCTCCTTGTCTACTTCGTCGACACGGCGCTGATAGGCCATCGACATTTACCTTTGAGACGTGGAGAAATGAACTGTGGCCTTTTATTGCTGCTTAATTTAAACGGGTTCCTTCATAAATATGTCGGTATGAGTATGAGCTGTGAACCAGGTTCATATCCTCAATTTTCCTGGTCTATATTAACCACGCCTATACAAACCATTAATTAGGCAATGAAGCTCCCCATAGTCAAACCTTGGTCAGTGCCGTTGGCATTTGCTTTGTGCACCGTAGCAGCCACTGACGACGGCGATGACGCTGATAACGATAAATAACCAACGCGTCGCAGACCACACATTCTCATTTACGGCACAGCACATCTAATATACCCACTATCCATCGTGGCAATGACATTCATGCTGATGAAGAACAAGCGCGATCACGCTCATCAAGAAGCACGTGCACTACATCACGTCTCGAGTTACTCTATGGTGTATTTCCTGTAAGCATAAAGAACCAACAATCACCAAAGGAACGTGCACAGGCCTAGTTTTGGCCAACTTCAAGCTAGATCTCATGCCACAAACCAGTAATAATGACGGCGAAACGAAATTTGCAACTCGACACAGCATCCAAATTATGACCAATAAACAATGTATATAACTCTACGCCACTTGGCTTTCATTTACATGCGTGAGTAGTCAAAGTCACTGGTAATTTAAGGTACCTGCTAACAATTCTATTTCTTCGCTCACTCATCACCAATAATTTCTTGCATAAGCCGCGATTTTTGCATATGGCAGTGTAGTGTAGTGGACACCTACCTATTGAAGTTACTTGATATAAAGGTGCCCACAATCGTTGGTCTATCACTCTTATTTATGTATACTGGCTTTAGACATCCGAAAATCTAGCTTTACACAGTGTCATTGATCTATCTGTCAAAGCAAGCCACACCCGTAGCGAGTGAGTCACCACAATTGCTGTAATTCTCTGAAAGTGCCTATCTCATCGTCTTCGTGAAACAGCCGTTTATCTTTGAAAATCTTATGCCTTAAAGCAAGACTAAACTACGGACTTTCAAAATAACTCTCTATTATAGCTCAGAAATGAATCAGCCGCCGGCTTCTTTAGCCCTCTCTAAACAGGGCGCGTCGGTTGTCCAGAGCGCGATACCCTGCAGGAAAGAAAGCGAAAGAGTGAGAGAGGGGGTTGCCTAATTGCCGATGGCCAAAGCGCCAACATGGTAGCGAAGTGTGGCTATTTGTGGCTCGCGTTTGTGGTTGCAGGCTTGCAGCTAGAGGCAGTGACCATGGCGGAGAATTAAATGTGTGGCAGAAAGAAAGAAATGGCGACTACGGTGGCAATGAAAAAGTGGAAGGTAAAAACGAAACCATTTCAACTGGGCTAGCGCCTGTGCGGAAGGTCACTTCACGTAGATCGAGCATATTTGCTTTAGTGAGCTTTTGCTTCAGGAGGCGTCCCTAGTCAGTGCACAATACAAGGTGAATATTAAGTCCAAGTTGAATATTAAGTTCAAGACAGCAAAAACCAAGGAGCACGCACACGCCATTTTACCGATATGTATTGGACCTGGGTCTAACCAGAGCGTTACCCAGACCCAAGACCAGTAATCCCGGGCCCAATCCAACAATGCCTTACCCAGCCCGGCACGTGAGTGGGGCCAGGCCTGTGCAATGCACGCAACTTTCACAAGCAGGTAATGAATAAAGAATAGCAAAACCCAGCGCACATCTCTCCCTCTGAGTTCAAAAATGTTGGTAACAATTTACTACTTTTGCTAATGGAAACCAAGATGCTTACCTGTAACTTAAGCGTCCTGCACTGGTGGGTACATGGACCAGTTGGAACTAAACAGACGTGAATCTCTGGGCGACCAAGCTACGCCCTTCCTCCATTTTTACTAATTGTGAAGCTCTTTTCACACGTTCGGTAAAGTCATTCATATTTCTTTGCCAGCTTGGGAGACCATGGGCTATTGGCTTTTAAATGCGAAGCATTTCTAAGCGAAGTTCGGTGAATTTGAGCGTATCTATCTATCTATCTATCTATCTATCTATCTATCTATCTATCTATCTATCTGTCTATCTATCTATCTATCTAGCCACCTACGACTTTTAGCTCTCCTGGCCGTTTCAATAACGGTATTGATAGCAAACTTGGTGCGACATAAAATGACCATATCCCGAGCATATCTAACTAGTCACAACATGGAAATCATGACATGTATGTCATGAATGTCATGATTTACATTTCATGTTTTGCTGCTCTTGAGGTGGTTTCGTTCACATAACATTTTGCAAAACTGCTATGGGATGACATGATTGTATGGCGAACACAAGCAACACCCCCCAACATGAAAATCATGGCATGCGTGTCATGTGACGACATGACTACATACCACGCTCATGATGCGTTCGCGGCCGTTTCACTAGCGTCACTTAAACCAAATTTGGTATTACGGTACGTGAGTGGATGACGAAGGTATGCGACGAGTGCAAACATGATAATCATGAGATGCGTGTCATGTAAAACATGACTACATGTTACGCTCATGATGCGCTCACGGCCGTTTCGCTAGCTTCGCATATACCGAACTCGGTATTACGTGACGCGAACGGAAGACATAGGTAAATGACACATCCAACATGATAATCACGACATGCGTGTTATGTAACAACATGGCTACATGCCACACTCATGCTGCGCTCGCAGCCGTTTTGCTAGCTTCACATATGCCCAATTTGGTATTACGTCACGTCAATAAATGGCCAAGGATTGTGATTGGTGCAAACACAATAATCATGAGGTGCGTGTCATGTGAGAACATGACGACATGCCACAGTCAAGGTGCCAATACATTTCGGCGTTCTTCTCGTCGCGTCACGCTGGCGTTGCCACGCCAGGTGCCGGTCCTGCCATATACTTGTTGGCACGCGCCGCGCTGCGTTCCTTTGACGTATGTGCGTTTTAGCGCATCCGACGTCCCTCCGTTACGAAAACTAGCAGACGCAGTGCTGTCAGGGTAACGCATCGAAGCGAAATGCAGCATGTCGCATTTCGTGCTTGTTGCCGTCAGGCCACGCGGACGGACGGTGGTCGCGCCGATCGCACCTGCCGTCCGACTATATAGTGCTCGCGTTTTGCTAACGTAGCGTCGCTGTAGCCAGCATTCGCGCACGTCAACGTTTTATACGTTCTAGTATATTGGGCCCTTCAAGGTGCACTCGTGACCATTTTATTAACTTCACATATACCAAATTTGTTGTTACGTGGCATCAATGGATCACGAAGTAACTTTACATATACTAAATTTGGCATCACGTGGCGTGAATAGATGACGAAAGTAAACGACACATCCAAACATATTAATAATAACAGGGATGTTTTGTACGACATAATTTACCTCTATCTCTTAACGTTGTGCTGATTTTGAAGCGACATATCAACCTTCCTCATTCGTGCTTCGCATATCATCGATTCCCACTGTGCAAGGGATCTGCCATTTCTTTTTGGAACTTATCGCGCAACGACTGTTCTTGTTATTGTTCCTTTGCGTTGTGCTAAGAATGCTGATTCGAAAAGCGTAATATACCTTCCCCGTTGGCACAAAATATCTAAAATATCATTTTAAATGCGAAGCATTTCTTCGGGAACTTCGGCGACATTGAGCGTATCTATCTATCTAGCCGCCTACGTTTGGCTGCTCTTGTGGTCACATCCTTAACTTGCCGTGAACCAAAATTAGCACGGGAGGGTAAGTTGGTTTGAAGAATATGACGCGCTCGTCAAAACATAATTATTGTCACAATACCGACGCGTACGTCGTCAGACAGTGGCGCACTCGCCAGACAGTGGCACATACCCACAGGCGGGTATGTTTCGCTCGTATGCGGGTATGTGCACAGGTGATTGAGTATCTACCTTGGAACGGCGAGAGCGCGCATGGACAATTTCAACGCGCAAGCGTTGTGAAGTACCCGGCATCGGTAGCGTTGACCACACGAATGCAAAGTATAAATGTCAGGGTTCCAGCTTGAATCGAACCCAAGCATTCTTCGTAGCAATTAAGCATTCAACCAAATAGCTACGCCAGTTCTCGGAACTACATTTCAAATAGACCCTAATCTTCGTGAAACATCAATAGTGGTTGAAATGCTGCCTACCCAAGTTTATAACCATCACGTATGTACTCCTTTGATACAGCCGTCACGTCGGGTAAACGTCAATAGTGGTTAGTTACCATGCGCTGAAATTGATTTATGTATCAGTGTCCAGGGCCAGCATCCTCGCGAGCATCAGCGCTTCATATCAGCTTCTGGTGTTGCTAATACGCATGTTCCAGTTGGAATTGTTGAGCAAGTACAAACAACTGGTTACATAAAGATCTGCAACTCTTCAACATGTGTCTGTGCATGCAACATTTGTGCATACATTTAGCGTCATGTCATGGCGTGTCGCTCAACAAAAAAAAACTTCAACACGGTCACGTTCTTTCCACATGCTTCGCATAACGTTGATTCGCAGGTTCATTCGCTGTCGAATTTTTCAATCAGCAAACACGCGTTCCCGCGAATACCGCACCAGTAACTACTTTTAAAATACTATTATTACTATGAACTATTATTAATATTCTGGCACAACATGCATGGGACATGAACTGTTATTAGGTAGTCTCCTGAGAGGAAGAAGAGGTAGTTGAACGATCGCGGAGATGCGATCGCGGAGATGCACCCCACTGTGGTTTCGAAACCGCGTTTCCGAGTGCTACATAGTGGTCTCTAAAGTCCACAAACATGCTTTATAAGACACTCGCTAGCTTTAAAGAAGTCACAGTTTTGCAACAAAATAGAAGAAATCAACGTGATAGAGACAAATAGAAGATCACGCGAAGAATGGCAAGTCGATCGAAACGTGTCCCGTGTTTCTCATGCACAAATGACGCAAAAAATGTACTCACTGGTACAGATGAACGCAAATAAGCATCTCAGTTGTTATTTGCTGTGTCCTAAAAGCACGCACTTTTTGCAAACGGAGACTGTGCAACAAGTGCAGGGGTCTTTGTGCAGCCGGTCTGCAACATAATCGTACTGATGAAAGCCCAAGGCGTACGATGCCATATCGCTGGTAATGCTGAAAACACATTTCTCCCCCTGAGATGCCCGTCGCCAGCGGTAAGTGGTAAATATAAATAGCTTGCCATTTGAACGTTCAATGAGACGCTTCTTCATGGCTCAGTTGCTAATGCCTCACACTCACAATTCTGAGGTCGGACGTTGGATTCCGCACCCTGGAGCCATCTTCTGGATTATCTTTTCTTTTCTTGCGTTTTCATACATATAGATATGTATACCTATATGGTCAATGATGAAGACGCCGACGCCGGCGACAAAATCCAGCCGACAGTGCCCATATAATTGCCCTTGCAACAAAAAGGCGGGCATTGCGAACGTTCTTCCGTGCTATGAGCCCAACAAGAATTTCACTTTGTCTTTTGAGGTTAAATTATAAACGCCTTCGCAAATCCAACTTATTACGTATTGTACATTCTACAAGGGGTGCTGAACAAATGTTTTTTTTTCATAATCTTTTTTCCAAGCCTAATTTAACCCATCGACATTAGACGTGCTCTGCACGGGTGTACGTACAAAGAAACACTGGCATTAGTTACGCATGCTCACGACTGGTTAGTCATGTGACATTTAGTATCTTTTGTACGAGCCCTTGCGGTTCACACCCTATCTGCAGAGCTTATAAGTAGCCACTGAATCACCAGCAAACGTATGTTAGAGTTGCATGTACGACTAAAGCAATTTCTATGAAACTACATCACTGTATGTAAACACTTCCGGCAATCATGAGAAAAATCTTCCTTACTAACGACACTGGGACAGCGGAGGCGCGCGGTGTGAATATATGAAAACGCCCACTTGGAAAAGAGAAGAACCACCACATACTTGACGGTCAGTGCAACATTAACGTTGAAGGGTGTTTCGGCCTAGTGTCAGTATGTGCGATGCCACCCTCATTCAGCTTTTCACATGCTGAGCATTTCATTGAGCTAGCCACCTCCCCATACCTTGTAATGTAACTGACGTTTTTATCACGCGTGTCACGGTCGTCTGTCATTTATGCAAGTCGCTCATTCACTGCTCTTCTTCTAACTAATTGCAGATGGTACAACGTATGCTGTTGAGAACTTGCTTTATGAAAGTCCGGACAGACAGTGCGGTGTCTTCAAGTTCTCAAAGTACCCAAGGGGTAAGTACCTAGGCAATACCACGCAAGAGCGCCTGCGTCAGTCAACAATCCTTTCTGAAGTCATGAATCGGATTAGAACGCTGTCGAGCGTTCCTGAAGTTATTCGTTTCCGAACAAGACGGTATGCTGATGGTGTGGCTCATAACAGCTGCCTCAAACCCTGAAACCTCTCATGGGTGGCAGCACACGTGTTCCGTCGTGCTCTACCATTATGAATAAATTGCTAGCCTCTTTCGCTATCTCGATCAAGCGCTATCATTCTAGTCAACTTTGCAATGCTCATTCTTTTTTTTTGGCATCCTGTGCGATTGTACCGACGCCAAAGTAACTGCGTAGAAGGTAATAAGTGATTGCGTTTGTCTCAGTGATCGCAATTCGCTGTCGTAAATACGCTCTGCTCCGCTTACCGCATTATCTGATTATCACGTTACAAATTTTTGAAGAGTCATATATCGAAGTAAACCTTGCACTTTCGTATCACCGTGTCTTCTACAATCCTTATGCACAAGCATGGTACAATGTGTACTAGAGCAGCCTGTAAAACATCTTGCGTACATTCAGCACTAGGAGTGTGGTGGTTTGGGCTAATTGGTATGACATGACGATAGTTATAGCACAAGAACAGAATGACGGCAAAGGGTCTCCTTCTTGTCCCTTTGTTGTCATTATGTTCTCACGCTGTAACTATTTTCAGCGCCAGCTTTTGTTAACTCCCAGCTGTTTGCGCGTACCCACCTGCTTGGTATTCATCCACTTGCTTTTTTGCATCAAAATCCCCTTAAAGTTGTTCTGAATCACCCCTCGTCTTAGTGAGAAAACACAGTAGAAAGGAGGCGTAGCTGCGCACAGGGGAGTGGAATCTGCTGATCGGCCAGTAGCGTTTACAAGCACAGCGCAAAGGTGCCACACTCTCAAGTGTGCTTTCTGCATCAAACAAGCGTCCACCCTCTATTCAGAGGTAAGGGCAGTAGCTCTGTGTCATCCTACAGCAGACTGCAGTTATTGGCTACTCATTGGCGTTAACAAGCGGTGCCGTTTAGATATGGTAAACAGGAAAAGTTTGAGCGTGAAAACAAGGCATTCACGAGAATGTCTTCTTTTTGCACTCAGAGTTTCCCTGTTAGCTGTACACGACCACATGCGGGAAGTGCCACTAAATGCTGGCTTCGCTCACTACAATGTGCTAAAAGTTCACTGTAGCAACACTACAGCACATATATTTCAAAGCGGGAGATTGCGATTGTTTTCTTTAATCTTTTTGATATGCTGAGGGCCGGGGTCAAAAAGCCTCCTCACGGGCTTGACTAGGACCACGACCCCGTACAAAGTGGCAGGGATAGGCGAGTGTACAAAAATAAAACAGACAACAACTATGTCGCTCAATTAGATCTGTAAAGGAATGCATAATAGTACTGTAAAGGAATGCATAAATATTTACATATGAACATATATAGACAGAAAAGCAAGTGAAACAGATTGAAAAATAAACTTTTAAAACAATATACCAACTTCAATTTTAATAATCACATAATAGATCAATTAGAGTGTACAAATGAAAAAAGAAATACAATGGCATTACAAAAGGATGACAAAAACGTAATTTTAGCCATATTTTTACAGTGTTAGTTGATTCAGTTGGAACGGCAATTTAAAGCGCAGCATCTCTTTGCCGTAGTTCGTGCGCGTGTGTGGAAGAAACCACGTGTGAACATGACGTGTGTTATAAAAAGGGGTCCGCTGGATTATACGAGCAAGTGTGCCCAAAAAGTTATCACTTTTCAGTCCGGCGTAAGAGCGTTTCATAAGACTTGCTTGATAGTAATCTGGTAGGGTTAATAAGTTCATTTCTTCAAAAAGCGGTGACGTGTGACTTCCATACGGAACATCTGCAATGGCGTGTACTGCCCTTTTCTGTATGACATGTAATTTGTGAATGTTCGTTAATGTTGTTGTGCCCCAAACCAGATGACAATAATTTATGTGTGATAAAAACAATTTGTAGATGAGAAGTTTAAATTTTTAGGAAGAAGGAAACGCACCCTAGGCAAGATTCCAGTTATTCTGGATAAACTTGAAGACAGCTTTTCAATGTGGGAATTCCATGACATATGTTCATCAAAGATGACACCTAGACATTTAACACTTGGTACTATCTGAAGTTCCGAAGTGCCGACCATTAACGGGGCATGCAAAGGTGGTGGTTTATTTCTAGCCCTAAAGTGAACAGCTCTCGTTTTTGAAGAGTTTATTTTAAAAAATTATTGCATGTCCAGGACACTAGCTTTATTAATACCTGGTTTGCGTCGTTGATTAAATCTCTATAGTGTGGAGCAGTGAGAAGTAAGGTTGTGTCATCTGCGTATATAACATACTTTACAGATGCGTCAATGTTTACGGTATCATTAATATATACGCAGATTAAAAGGGGTCCCAGGATACTGCCTTGGGGGACACCTGCTGAAATTGCTTGTAAATTGGAGGTGTGATCGTTGATGACCACCATCTGCTGTCGATACTTTAAGTAAGATTCAATTAATTTGAGAAAGACACCTCGGAAGCCTTAGTGATTGCCTTTCTGTAAATGTGTGACATGATTTATAGTATCGAACGCCTTTGAGTAGTCTATAAAGATACCTAGTGTGTGTTGTTGACGTTCAAAAGCATCTAATATGAATTCCTTTTGTGCTAGGAGAGCATGCTCAGTTGTGCGGCCTTTCATGATTCCAAATTGTGATGAAGTGATGATATGGTGTTTATCTAAAAAGGAAATCATACGTTTGTGAATCAGTTTTTCTAAACCTTTTGATATTACTGGCAGCATAGATATAGGCCGGTAGTTGTTAAGCGAGTTCTTATCCCCTGCCTTGCACAACACGATTACTTTCGCCACTTGCAGTTTCTGTGGGAAGATTCCAGTTGAAAGCACCTGGTTGAAGATATGTTCTAATAAATCAGCAATGAGGTCCAGCACGTGTTTAATGGGTCTAATCTGAATATCATATACGTCACAACATGTGCTGTTCTTTACAGACGAGAAAACGTGGGCAATTTCGCTGGCTACTGTCGGTGCCAAAAACGCGCTCTCAGGAGTACTGTCTGATAAATGTGTAGTACAATCTGGCTTGTCTGCTTCTTCTGTTAAGGACACAAAATAGTCATTGAACTCGTTAGCTAAATCAGCATTGCGAATAATGCCACCGTTCACCACAAGCTCAGTGGGCCAAAAGTTGTGCTTCATCACGAGCACTGGCATATCTTCTTTCTCCGGTGTGATTCCTATGTAGCTTTCAGCTACATCGAAATATTTTCGGGAACCGGGCCAAACATTCGTTATCTGCTCTCAATAACATGCGGTAAACGATGTGCAAAACAGTGACCTATATAAAGAGCAGTGGTGACAAATCCCTAAACTATCGTGGTCACCTAAGGCTTGCCTCACATACTAATCACTTTTGGAAGTTTCATATTCAATTACCAGTACCTCACAGGCCCACTTTTTGGTCTCTAAACAACACAACGCATTTCAGAAAATTTTATACCAGGCAAGAGTAGCGGACAGTGTGGTTGTTGTGGCTGATCGCTCTTTCTAGGAATCGGTATATAGCACGAAAGTGAAAAGTATCTTCACAAAGCTGTGCGTCAAGTGTTTTGCGTGGATTTTTTCACCACAAGAGCAAATGAATGAATGTTAAAGCAACAATTTGCAAAGCGACGCAAACAAGCAGTTCTAAACTTGCCGTGTGCACTTCAAGCAGGGAGCAGGCACGAAATAAGCATACAGGGGACGTGCATGGACTAACAACTGTCATAGATCGACACTTAAAGTGCGCTGCTAAAACAGAAAGAAAGACTCGCGAAACGAACGCACAAGTATACACAGGACAAGCGCAAACAATTGTCACAATTTATGCTCGTTCATGTCAGAGAGCGTGTTTCCTCGCACACGCAGAAGCGGCAGTGAGATAAGTGGCCTTCGCTTTCTCCTGAATGAATAGTCTGATAAGAGCGTGCGAAGGATAAATCACGTCCCGTCGAGGCGGCGCTTTCGAAACGCTTAAGGCGCCGACGACCTTCAGAGCGCACCCAACGCGATACCATCGCGTCATTTCGCTACTCATGACAAAAAGGCGCTGAAGGCATGCAGCTATGAGGACCACCACACGGTATGAGGAGTATATGAATGGCTTGGTATTAGCACTCTTGTCGACGTGCATTCTTTGGCGCAGTGGTTAGCGCCGCGCACTGCAGATTGAGAGGTCGCTTGTTCGATGCCCCGCGGCAAAGCATTTCTTTCTCGTTTCGTTCTTCGTGGTTTGTTGGATATTTACCAACGTCATATCGGTGACGTAAATACGTCAGTGGAGCTGTGGTGGACCATGGCTTAAAATGCTCTCATGTTAAAATTAACACTTGAAGGTGTCCTTTCTTACAAATGTTGTTCTTTTGTCTTTTTAGAGTTGAGGTTTGACCTGCGAGTGAAAAACTCTTCGATAACAAAGCCACTTGATGCAGGGTGTTCCGCGTTTTTCTGGGAGACATACAAATACCACCAAAGACGACATCGCATAAGGAACCTGACAGTGCATAATCCGTCATGCCAGGAAATACTTCAGTTGACAAAAATTGGATGTTAGGGTGGTAATTTCTTACAAGTTTACATCTTTCTACATAGCTGCGCTGAAGAACTGGATCACAATAAATCAATTTGTGGTGATGTGTCCCTGTTGCACAATGTCTGCCTTTTGTCATCGCCCCAAACAATAAAGCCAGCAATATGATGTATTCTAATACAAAAAAGAAACGTTTTTTTTTGTCACAGGCATTGCAGTGTCCGGCGCCCCATTTTTTGCTAAATATTCATGGGAAATAGGTCGCCGATCTCGTGAAAATCAACCATAAGGCCAATTGGATAGCAGACGCTTCAATTTATTGACCTTGCTGTTTTCTGCAGCGGCACTAAATACTTTATATAGGGAGATTACGGATATAGCAGTTTAGATATACTTGTGTTAAAAATACACAAAGTTTTCTGGGCAAGATATAGTCGGGAGTAGAATACTGTGTCATATTGAAAAGTATAGTATGATAAACTTTGCTATATCCAATTACAATCCACTGTGTAAATTTTCAAATCACATCTGTGTTCTTCGCAACACAAACAAGATAAAAAAATTATGGATAAGCCATTACACCCTGTGAAGGCAGAAGACCAGCCAAGATGCGTGACATTCTTGACACGGCTGACACAGACTTTTGATGAGTGGCACATAAACACCCAGCATTTTCATGAAAGGTACAGAATGTTCCTTGTGTGTTTCGCGTACGCTCCTTTATTGTTTTCCATTTGACTACCAAGCGTCTACTTTTTGCGACAAGCGTCGTCTTCTTTCAGTTGCCGCGTGCGCTTTGCCTTTATTGGAGTCCGCATATAGAAATTACGGCAGCTAAAGGAGCACGGGCGCTTGGGAAGCTTCGTAGACTCAGCAATAAACGTAGTGGTTTCCGTTGTGATGTGCTGGTCATGGTATATTGTATGTATATTCGCCCAATATTCGAGTTTGACTGTGTCTTGTTTTATGGAGCACCCGCCTACAAAATTAGACCACTGGTACTACTAGAACGCGAAGCGTTACGTATATGTCTTGGGCTCCCTAAATTTGTCGCAATTATTTTTTATATAATGAAGCGCGCCTATCTTCTCTTCGTGCTGGGTTCCAAATACTAGTCGTCCATACCTTCACAAAAAGTATGCGCATCCCCACATAGGATGTAAAATTATGTTTTAATTATAGAGCCAACGTGTTTTTTTAACCGACAGTAGTCCAGATTAAAGTGCCCATAAGTCATCGTCATACAGAATCTCTTGGAAACTTTACAAGTTAACCTTCGTGAAGTACGGGTACTATGAACACCTATACAAACAACGAAAATAGAATTTGACCACACATTTCTTAATAGTTTCAAAACTCTTCCCAGTAGATACCTAAATGCCATTTTGAAAGACTACTTCGCAAAATTACGCATAAAAATTGTAATAGCAACTGATTCTTCAGTTCGCGAAGAGAAGGCAGGAGTCAGAATTGCATCTTCAGTGTTGGATTAGTCTTATTCAATTCGTTTACCCGATTTTACACATATTTATCAAGCGGAAATACATGCAATTCTCTTAGCGTTATGAAAATTACATCACTCCATAACAGATGCAATCATTTTTTCAAACAGCCTGTCTGTGTGTAGTTCATTAACTGCGCCTAATATGTCCAATGCTTCAAAAGTGTTTTACGCCCTTGCCCCAAGACATTTACGACTCATTCGCTTAGTGTGGATACCAGGGCATAAAAGTTTACCTCTCAACGAACATGCAGATGAACCCGCAGTGGCCTAACATAATAATCTCATAATTTCTATATTACCGAAGCTATCATTTATCGCCGTGGCACGCTTTGAAAAATTTGTCATGTCAGATCCGTTTGAAAAATTTCGCTTGGCAGCATCGCATTTTTCCCATCTTATGTACCCTGGAAAAATCGGAGGTGCTTCTCTAGAATGGTGGAGATATTAATTACGAGACTAAAATGCCGAGTCCCCCCCCCCCCGCCCCTGAACTTTTATCTACACCGGTCTGATCTGGCACAGTCTCCCCTATGCCTCCACTGCAACTAGAGTGAATCCCTTCGGCATTTCCTCTTAACATGCAGGTTATATACAAACCAAACGAAGAGACTGTTAGAAGAACTTCTCTGTAGGTTGGCTCTAAATTTATCCCTTCCGGTGGTCCTTTCCTTTGGAGCAACTGAAAAGGGATTTTGCCACAGGAGCGTGTGCGAGGCCGTATGCGATTTTCTAAAGGCAACAAAACCATTAGAATGTTAAACTGAGGGTTAAATTCATTTTATTTCAAACCATATTAGCTTGTTCGTTCTTTGTATTACGTCTATTTATTTTATTTCTACTCTATTGTTTACCACTTGGTTCTTTTTCAAACATCCCTAACTAAATAATCCGGCTGGTAAAACAACTCCATCTCACAAATGAGGCACCGTCCGTTTTATGGCCGATCTCCCGTGGTGGGTTGCGCCAAGACTCTGATGCACAACCAACCAACCTTTTGTGCACCACCTTCAGCAGTATGTGGCTCTTGAACGCCTGACATGACACAACCAGATGTTTGTAGATTGCTGAGAATCGGAGATCTAGGACAGCTGATCCCCCTCTCCGATATGAAGACGGTGGCTCCGCTCACCATAGGACCAAAAAAGGAGCCCCGCCACAATATGGTCGGCCGTCTGAATAGTAAAAATGCCCATTTTTTTTTTGCCTTGTTAGCCGAAACGGGTTCAGCATTTCGCTTCAGCAGTGTTTATGGCGCATACGTTCGCGTATTGTGCCCCGCGTGACTGAATTAATTTGCATTCTAAGTGTACAAGAAAGGAGTAGTGTGCTCTAGTGTTTGTAGAGCATTCGTTTGGCTGCCCAAAATACCTTTTTTTCGATTTTACTGGACCAGAGGTAGCGGAGAAGTTTGTCTTAGTATTTCATTTGCATTTACCTGGTAGAGATTTTCTACCAAAGCAATCCTCAGACAAAATTTAGGTTTTTCCGATTCATTGCTCTAAACAGAGACATACTTGTCTAGAACTCTAAAATAGTGTTGTTGCGCTTGAGATGCATTCAAGGTATTTTTACTACCACCAGTCTAAATAATACTTTCGGTTTCGCTATCGAGGGAGTCGCTTCAAAGTGGCGTGTCAACAAAACTCTGATGACACGTAAGCATGCGAATGCGAAAATGCAAACACCCGCTCTAATAATGTGAGCTTGTATGCACTGGCGCCAAGAAGGCACAGGGGATGTTATTAGTTCTAATGTAAATGCGAATTAACAAAAGGGGACGCATAGATAACTTGCCATTGGCGGGAGCCAAAGTTGCAACTTTTAACAACGCGTCTGATGTTCAAGAATCTAAGCTATAGCAGCGGCCGCCGGCCCTCCACCTTTTTATGGAGACTATAAACTCCTTTAAACTTTTATGGAGACTATAAACAGTGCTCAACTCGGCTGTCTGTAACGACGGAGCGTCGTGCGCGGACCAGCACGAGCGACATCTGCAGTCGCAAATACGTCACATCTGAGCATGCGCGGCGCCAATGATGTGCCTGTCCTGCAGTTTCCACCCTTCTTTACCTCAGCGGCCGCGATGGCTGCTTTGGCCGTCGAAGCACTGTCAACATAATAAAATCGAAATAAAACAACAACAAAAAATATTCTCACTTCGTGATATCATAACACAGCAACAATGGTTTTACTTTGCCTTTCTTTCTTTTTTTGTTCTTTCGCGATATAACTCCTAGCACTTTTGACGGCCAAAGCGGTTGTTGCCTTTGCGGCGATAAACAAGGATCAGTATTGCGAGACAGGCACGTCACTGCCACCGCGCATGCTCAGATGTGGCGTATTTGTGACTGCAGATGTCGCCCGTGCTGTTTCGCGCACGACGCTCTGTCGTTATAGACAGCCGAGTTGAGCACTGCACATTGAAACATCGTTGTGTTAGCCGGCAACGCCAATAGCCGTGACGGTATATGTGGAACACTCGTTTTCCGCCTGTTGGCGCCACGTTGAACACGATCTTGTTATGACCTGGCCGCTGACCATTAACCTCTTGCATTTCGATTGATACTAGCTTGAATTCTACCGGTCAGCTGCCAGCTCGTAGTAAGCTTACGTGCTACGTAACGCCAACTCGCAGAATAAAAGCGTTAGGCACTAGTCGTAACCACTACTAACCACACTGATTAAATTTTTGATGTTGAAATATACATGGAAGAAACGTGCACATGAAGGCCCTGGGACTTCGTAATGTAGCCTCTTTCCCCCTCCACTCTCAATTGTCCTCGGTCTCTTCTCCTTTGCAATCTCTTTTCTAACGTGGCGCCACCTACTTTGCTTCTGCGTAGCAGGCGCCGATTCGAGCAGGGAGCGCTTCTTTGCAACGCAGCGCACAATGTTGAGCCATGACAGCTCTGTGTAGTGCTTTATGAGGTATACATTATGTGCTCAACGTACTCGCAATTACTGTCAGTGGAAGCATCAGCTCGCGTTGACGCTGTCGATGCCGAACGGTGATGTCGCCGATGGCCAATTTTATCGTTTGGTGAGGCATCTTAGGCGTTCACCTTAGTAATTTGCCAGAAGGCGTTAATCATTTATAATTGACGCGTTCGAAGAGCTGCAGCTGATTCCTTTAGTGGTTTGACCCCCCGACCACATGTCACATGTCGCAAGCGCGCTTTGTAGACGTATCAGAATATATCGCTCAAAGAACGAGCTTGCGATTGAAGACACTGGCGTGCCACCATGAGAGATTCCATTACGACCGCTGCAGTCACGGACATGAACCTTCGCATGAAACAGCACTCAAACCGTCTCGCGAAATGGTATGTATACGTGAGGTTCCTAAATAATGAACGCAACCACTGACTCGGTGCTTTGAAATGTGCTTTTATATGTACGAGCATGCAACAAAATTCAAAAAAGTATTTATTTTAGCGCGAGTTTTTCTACTCCTTTTTTTGGTATTCAAGACACCAGCACGAATCTCTAAACTTTGCAATCACATTGTTGATCATCCTTCCGTGTGCATGCTAAGTGCACAAACCAATAACATGAGCTGAAACCAGCTGATGCATAATGTCAAGCAGAAAACGTAATGATATATTGTTTACAAAAAAAACAGGTCATGCAAAAGCGTTCATTAAACCTGAGTGAAAGATGACGACGGAGTGCACAATTAACTGCGATGTGTCTACGGCGTTGGGATGCGCACCGAATCAAACCAACCTCGACGCATACTCATCGTGAGATGCTCGTAGCTTAGTTTGCAATTACGACTCTAAAATATCGGCACCAAGTTTCACTTTCAAGTCTATGCTACCATGTCTTTATCGGCTCTCGTCGCGCTTAACGGGCGGTATCATGAGGTGCTTTCGGCTGTCACTAGATTCTTTCAGGCGTCACAAGGCGCCACTGTCACCAATGGCAACCAACAGCAAAGTCCCTCCTAAGTGAAAAGTATTCCACACTACAATGTTCTCGATAGGACAAGTGCCTATCCATAAAACAGATGCGCTGAACGACATCCAAACCGCGTTTCGACAGCAAAGATTGTAGTCGAGCGACTGTAAACAAACAAACGATGCAAGCACCCCCCCCCCCCCACTCCCGTGACGGCATCTGAGCAATACCGACACGGCGCAAACCTAGGAGAGGTCGAAGGAAAGATAATAGAGAAAAGCCGACCTTTAACCACATACTTTACGACTTTGTGAAGTTTAAGAGGTTCATATTATTGCCAGCGTGCCGAAGGTGATGGAAGGACGAAACGCTCCAGCATACCATTTGCTTCTGCCCACGGTGCAAGATACAAACACTTTAGGTGGGGACACTTCTCGGCTTTCTGATGGGAGACGATCGACGAGATAAAGCAACGGAGACACGCGTCCGTAGGACCGCTGCCAGCAGCGCACCTGTCGGCCAGCCAGCGCAACTCAAAAAAGAAATTCACACACCATTGCGATATAAACCAGTGAGGCTGGTGGCAACGCCGGCGTTCCAAAAGCGTCGCGCTTTTCACTCGAAAAAAAGAAGTCATTCGGCCGCTTCAGTCCCTATAGCGTGCCTTTGGCGCGTTTCATGAAGTAATAGGTGTCGTTCCATCATTTCCGTTTGTGAAATGAACCTGTAATATGGTGAGCTGCCATGAATAAAATCTGCTGGAACAAGAAGTTCACACTGTGAGTGAATAATATAGGAAGAAAGTTCTTCGTTAGTGATTGCCAATAAGGGACCCTGGTGGTGGTGGTGAAACAATATTGCCCGAAAAAAAGGGGTCCTGAAGGACACTCGGCTACACGCCAGGTATAGAGGGCATCTCCCACGTCGGGACAGAGAGCCCGAAGCTCTCCGCCGCCTGGCGGGCCTCCTGAACAGCCTGAAGTTGGTCTGCTAGTGAAGCACTTCTTAGCAGCTCGGCCCACTGTTGCTTGTTCTTGGTGTAAGTGTCACTCGATACTCAACTACAGAGCATATGGTTCAAATCTACAAGTTCACAACACTGTTCACACAAATGTTATCCGTCGTTGTCTGTGTTGATATGCTTCATGCGCCAGAAGCTGGGTTATGAGTTAGTCTGGAGCACTGGCTGCGCGTTAATATCTTCACCGGAGGGGGAACTCTCGCCGGCCTAGATAAAAGTGCTTTGTAATTTCGTTGCAAGTGAATAACTGATCCCTCTACTCTATGTGCAGTGTAGAAGGGGAAACCGGAGTGACGCGGTCGATGAGTCCTCGCACCACCTCATGTGCGTCCTCGTTGAGATTCCGCAGGTTGCCCCCTAAGCTGCCCATGTGTGCCGGGAACCAAACAATGGAGTGTTCGGTGATGCTATGTCCGCCTAATATTCGCAATGTCGTCTTGTCTAACCCGCCTTTTGTGAAAGCTCAAGTGACTGCCCTAGAGTCACTGTATGTTGTTGTGAAGCTAGAGCCTGTTAGACCTAGAGCTATCGCTGCTTGTTCAGCTACATCCGGCCTCTTGGTGTTCGTCCATGTTCGGCAGTTACTACGACTTAGTAGGCGTGCTTTCCCGGTATGTCCGCTGCATCCACGAAAGCTCTTTGGTCGGAAAATCTTGCGGCGTCTGCCGCGAGGGCTCTGGCGCCGGCGATTCTTCTTCCATGATTGTGGACCAGGTGTACGTTTCTTGGGAAGGAGAGCTCTGTAATTGATTTTAACAAGACTTTGCGTAACTTCTGTACGTTGTCCCTTTCCGCGATGGTGCGCAAACCGAGCTTGACAAGAACATCTCTGCCTGCTTTGGTGCTGGAGAGGCGTGCGATCTGTGCCGTGTGCTGGACGTCGATGATTTTGGCAAGGGTATTATGCACTCCTAGCTGTAAGAGGAAAGCAGTTGAGGCATTATCCGGGAGCCCCGATGCTGTCTTAAAAGCGCGTCATATGTGTACTTCGAGCTTTTGTCGTTCTACATTTTTCCAGTTGAGCATCGCAGCCACGTATGTGATGCGACAGAGAACAAAAGCGTGGACCATTCTGATGGCGGTATTCTCGCCCAGTCCTTTGTGCCGATTCATGGTGCGCCGAAACATTCGAAGCGCGTTCTTAATATTGAATGTGATGCTGTCCAGCATTGTCAAGTTGGAGCCATTACTTTGGATGATGAGTCCAAGGAGGCGAATTTTGTCGACCGTAGGTGTGCGGTTGCCGTCCGAATCACGTAACTTTAGGCTTAGAGAGACGGGTCTGCGCCAGCCTTCTGATGGGCGTTCTCGTATGGGAGGATGGTAGAAAAGCAGCTCAGATTTTCTGGAAGAGCCAGGAAGTTTCATTGGGGTGAAATGTGCTTCGGTGACTGAGATTGCATCTTGCATGCGGGCTTCTAACTCCGCATCGCTACCACCGGTGCTCCAAATGGTGATATCGTCTGCGTAGATGATATGCTTCACATCTGCTACTTCTCTCAGTGCGCCAGAAAGTTTGCCATAGCAAAATTGAATAAAAATGGCGAAAGTACCGAGCCTTGCGGTGTTCCCCTATCACCCAGTTCAAAGCTTTTAAAGACTTGCTCACCTATCCGTAGAGTGACCGTTCGATCCTTTAGAAAAGCATTGACGTAGCGGAAGAAACGTGTGCAAGGGTTGTGTACAAATATAGCGGTCAGAATGTCTTGATGTCAGATGCTGTCAAAAGCTTGGTCCACGTCGAAACCCAGCAGCGCCTTGGTATCTCGAGTGGGGCGATCCCCTAGACTTTTCTTTATTCTCAGCATGACGTCTTGCGTTGATAAACTTGGCCTATATCCGATTATAGTGCAGGGAAAGTATTCCTTTTCTTCGACTTACTCTATCAGTCGGTTCAGAATGACATGTTCGGCTAGCTTTTCTATGCAGGACGTTAGTGAGATCGTCCTCAGGTTTGATATACCCAGCGGCTTTCCAGGTTTTCGCATGAGGACCGTATTTGCATGCTTCCATTCTACAGGTGAACGGCCGGTTTTCCAGGCTTCGTTGATTTGTTCAGGTAAGAAGGTGACGAAATCATCATCTAAATTTCGGAGAGCCCGATTCGTGACGCCATCGGGGCCGGCTGCAGAGTTGTGGTTGAGTTTGGGAATTGCGTAGCGGACTTCACTCTCTGTGTACTCCGCGTCGAGTTCCGAATATGGCGCACCGCCGTATATCATCTGTGGTGACATACTGGGTTGTCCCAATTTAAGCGGAGGGTAGCGGTTAGCAAGACCGTCAACAAGTTCTTCGGCAGTATTATGTTGCGTTGCGCAGTGTATTAATGCTGAGCTTGATGCGTTGCACGGATTTGGGCTTGGTGCCACTTTCGTCGAGGAAGTGTTTTATGACTCGCGGCCAATGGCTCCCACGGCTAAGTTCTGCTCTCGCTGTCTTAGATACCATCGCCTCGTGCCACTGATTGCTGTCCGGCCGCTCTCGTCACCGAGAGTTGGGGCCGTTTATTCCATTCCAGCATCATCAATGTTCCCGTGATTTAATCCACTGACGTCACAGCAAGAGCAGCACCGCTGTGGGCTACAAAAAGAGTACCGGCCATCAACTGTATGGTATTAGCGGCCAACGGCTCTCATGGCTAAGTTCCGCTCTCGAAGTTTTAGATAGGCACGTAGTTTGCACACGTTGCTGCTTTACACGTTCCTTCGAGTGTATGGCCGCTGATCCCATTCTGTTGTATCTTTTTTGCTCGAAATGTGATGGGTGTTGACGTGTTGACCTATCGCGTGAGGATTGGCTCATTTGTTCCTTGCCGGCAACCTAGGAAGTTCCGCAATGTTCGGTTTAGCTTTGCGCCTGCTTTTGTTAGATCCCTGCGCCCTAGATCAATAATCCTGCTTCTAGGTTTGGTTATTTTACTCATCCTGCTATGCTGTGGTGACGTGGAATCTAACCCTGGTCCTATGATCGATAACGTTCTCGCCCTAATTAAAAATATTCGCGATGAAACCATGGCTACTCTGACCACAATGAAACAGTTAATCAATAGTATAATTGAAGTATCTGTGCAATAGAAAATAACCTGAGCGAAATGTCACAATGTGAAACAAATTGTGAGAATGTAGGCGACTCTGTACGCGAAGTGAAGACAAGCATCTCAAAAGTAAACGATGAAATATTTGACATAGTTCAAGATATGATTAATATGTGGGGTTTAACGTCCCAAAACCACCATATGATTATGAAAGACGCCATGGTGGAGGGCTCCGGAAATTTCGACCACCTGGGGTTCTTTAACGTGCGCCCAAATAGGTTGACGATATCAATAACAGGATGCGAAGGAACAACTTGATTGTCAAGGCCATAGCAGAAACAGAAAAGGGGGGTACGAAGAGTCAGAAACAATCGTGAAACCTCTGCTGCCGGTTACCTCGGTTACCTCTGCTGCCGTTTGGTATCAACACGAGAGTGCACAGGACACTACGAACGCCCCGCAGGGGCGCCTGCGCATGTAGGCGTTTGGTGTGTAGCGACACCACGGACCCGAGCTAACGGGGGAGTTTCGACTCCCTCCCACGCCTAGCCGTGCGTGGCTTTGCCGTGTCCGGGGAAAAGGGGATCCTGGGGGTTGAGCCGACGCTGGGTGATTGGACTGGACCTTTAAGGCCCCCCGGCAGAGGCAACACACCCCTTTGGCCCCGGCTTCACGTAGACGGCACCCCTGGGCTGACCCACCCAGGGCAAATCGGCAGTCGCCTTTTCCTATCTCTCTCTCCCTACATCTTCGTCTTTATCTCTCACTATTTATCTGTCCTGTCTTCTACTCTCTTCCGTTTACTTCCAATTTTCCTGGCGGCAAGGGTTAACCCTGTGCAAATAGCCTACCTTGGTCTAGGCGCATTGGGTTATGGCAGTGTTGTACGGCTGACGTCTGCAAGCTTTCAGCACCTGTAAACTTGCAGCGTCCCCTTGTTGGGCTCCGTGGTGGGTGGCCGCCAACGCTGCTGAACAAAAATAATACCGGCATGCATGGCGCATTCCCTCTACTATCCGATCGTACCGGCCTAAAGCGGGTACGCACCGACGACATAAATCTCTTTAACCAGCCATTAGAAACTTTTCCCCACTTCCACGTCATTCACTGTGAAAAAACCGGAAAGCAAGCCAGGACCGTATCTCCTTTCGTAGTTGCCAGGTGTCTTACGGAAACTCTCGGGGCTGGATACAAAATAACCAAAATGGCGAGTGGAGACCTTCTTCTAGAAATTCGGGACAAAGCACAATTTGTAAAGCTAAACAGCCTCTCAACGTTTGGTGATGTACCGATCACCGTAACACCACACCGATCCATGAACACCACTCGCGGAGTGGTATCTGATGCAGACTTACTTGAGCTCACTGAGACTGAACTTTTGGAAGGGTGGAAGAGCCAAAATGTCACTAATGTACAGAGAATCATCATTAGAAGAGACAATAAGGAAATACCAACGAAACACTTGGTACTCACGTTTGCATCCAGTAAACTACGAGATTCCATTCAGACGGGGTACACGAAAACATCTATCAGGCCGTATATACCAAACCCTCGTCGTTGCTTCCAATGCTAGAAATATGGCCATGGCTCCAAAACGTGTTGTGGTCGCCAGACTTGTGCACAATGTGGAGTTCTAGGCCATGTGTCTGAGAACTGCAAACAACCACCACACTGTGTAAACTGCGAAGGAAACCATGCCGCATATTCACGCTCCTGCACATACTGGAAAAAAGAAAAAGAAATAATTACGTTGAAGGTGAAGGAGAACATTACATTTAAGGAAGCACGGCGAAGAGTCGCTCCATTCTATGGAGCTACATAAGCTGATGCGGCGCGTCAGGGGGCACCGCCGCACCAGCCCTCGCCACTCCCTCGGCCCGCGCATACCGAGCCGGTGGTTGTGGCACCTGCCCCCAAGGTGGCTGTAGCCCAGGCTACACCGCCTACTCCCAAACAGAGACCGGAGACGCCAGAGTCCTCCAGTCTCAAGGCCTCACCTCACCAGGTGAGGCCCGAAATTCGAACTAGCAGCCCGCACGTGCGGGATCCAGTGCCTCCGAGGAGGCAATAGATACGTCGGCACCCTTGGTGCCGAAAGAGCGGCGTGGCTCCTTGGAGCGCGCCAAGAAAACAAAAAAGCCGATAACAGGGCCTGGTGACGGCCCTGTTAAGTGAAGTCAAACTCTGTCTAAACAGCCACTCGCTTTTCGTACACACAGCACTATTTTACATTCACCATGAACACTCAAATTACACAATGGAACGTCAGGGGCCTTTTCAGAAACCTTGACGACATCCAAGAACTCTTACAGGAATACTCACCAAAAGTGCTGTGTGTACAAGAAACACACCCTAATTCAAAACACACAAATTTTCTCCGTAAATACGTTATTTTCCGAAAGGACCGTGTTGATGCTATGACATCATCAGGAGGTGTTGCCATCATTGTGAATCAAGGAATTGCATGCACACACTTACAACTCCAAACATTCCTTGAGGCAGTGGCTGTTCGAGCAGTTCTTTTTGATAAAATGATCACAATCTGCACTATCTACATTCCTCCTAGCTATCAGCTGCAAAAACGTGATTTACACTCTTTAATTGATGAACTTCCGGAGCCCTATGTTCTCCTTGGAGACTTTAATGCGCATAGCAGGCTATGGGGTGACTCTCGGTATGACGCGCGAGGTCGACTGATTGAAGAGTTCCTTCTCTCCTCAAGCGCGTGTCTTCTAAATCGAAAAGAATCAACCTATTATAATCTCGCCAATAACACCTACTCCTCCATAGACCTAAGCATAGTATCCCCATCTCTTGTGCCCCTACTCCAGTGGAAAGTCGTCAGTAATCTGTACGGAAGTGACCACTTCCCCATAGTTTTGAGCACAAATACAGTAACTGAGTGCCCATCACGCTCCCAAGTGGCTCATAAACAGAGCCGACTGGGAACACTTTTATACCATCGCTCGTCTAGGTTGGAATAACATAAGTACTTTGAACATTGATGTTGCTGTCAACTACTTCACAGCATTTTTGATTGATGCTGCAACAAAATGCATCCCACAAACAAATGGACACCCTGGAAAACGGCGTGTGCCATGGTGGAACTCTGAATGCCGAAACGCGCGCAAACAGCAAAACAGAGCTTGGAGGCTGCTTCGGAACTCACCGACAGCCGAAAATCTTGACACCTTCAAGAAAATAAAGTCTCAAGGCAGGCGAACGCGTTGGCAGGCAAGAAGAGAAAGTTGGCAGAAGTTTTTGTCAGGGATCAATTCATACACACAGGAAGCTAAAGTCTGGAACATGGTCGGTAGGACAGCAGGAAAACAAGTACACACACTTCCACTCGTAAACACTCAGGGTGACACCTTGGAAGATCAGGCAAACTTCCTCGGTGCACACTTCGAACAGGTGTCCAGCTCATCCCAGTATACTGACACTTTCCAAAAATACAGAACAAGAATAGAAAAGCAGAAACTCGAACACAAATGCACTGGATACGAGGTTATAATCAAGCGTTCAGTCTAGCTGAGCTCCGAACATCCCTAAACTCCTGCAGTACTTCTGCCCCAGGTTCTGACCGTGTCGTTTATGAAATGTTAAAAAACCTACCGATCGAAACACGAAAAACCTTACTTTGTTTGTACAATGCTATCTGGTTTTCTGGCACTATCCCTAACTCCTGGAAAGAGGCTATTATAATTCCCATTTTGAAAGAGGGCAAGGACCCTTCCTTACCTTCCAGTTATAGGCCTATTGCACTCACAAGCTGCTTGTGCAAAATCTTTGAAAAAATGACAAACTGCAGACTTGTACATTTTCTTGAAACAAACAATTTGCTCGATCCATTTCAGTGCGGGTTTCGAGAAAGTAGATCCACCACAGACCACCTTGTTCGTATCGAGGCACAGATCAGGGACGCCTTCGTCCATAAACAATATTTTCTCTCTGTATTCCTCGATATCGAAAAGGCTTATGATACAACATGGCGTTTCGGAATTCTAAGAGACCTGTCCCACCTTGGCGTGCGCGGAAGAATGTTTCACATAATCGAAAGTTACCTGTCAAACCGGACATTTCGTGTCCGAGTGGGCACGGTTCTTTCCCAAACATTCGTCCAGAAAACAGGCGTGCCACAAGGTGGTGTACTTAGCTGCACACTTTTTTTCATCAAGATGAATTCCTTGCACTTGTCCATCCCTCGCAATATGTTTTATTGTACATATGTCGACGACGTCCAGATTGGCTTTAGATCTTGCAATCTGGTAATGTGTGAGCGACAGGTTCAGTTAGGTTTAAACAAGGTCTCCAAATGGGCAGATGAAAACGGATTTCGACTTAACCCACAAAAAAGCACGTGCGTCTTGTTCTCTCGAAAGAGAGGCATGCGCTCTGAACCTGACGTTCGACTAAACGGTCAACGTCTGTCTGTCAATGCGGAGCATAAATTCTTAGGATTAATCTTGGACAACAAGTTGACCTTCGTACCGCACATCAAGTATCTAAAAACAAAATGTTTAAAAGCCATGAATGTTTTAAAGGTGTTGTCACGTACTACGTGGGGTAGTGACAGACAATGTCTCGTGAATCTGTATCGAAGCCTCATTCGCACCCACTTAGATTATGGAGCCGTTGTCTATCAGTCTGCTACTCAAAGTGCCTTGAAGATGCTGGACCCCGTGCACCATTTGGGCATCCGCCTTTCTACGGGTGCTTTTCGCACCAGCCCCGTAGAAAGCCTTTACGTTGAGTCAAATGAGTGGTCGCTTCATCTGCAGAGAACTTACATGTCCTTTGTTTATTTCCTTAAGGTGAAAGCAGACAAGGAGCACCCCTCATACTCTACAATGAACGATTTGTCGAGCTCAACTCTGTTTCAAAACAGGCCTTCGGTGAGGCAGCCCTTCTCAGTTCGCCTGAAGTGTCTAGCTGAAGAAACTGCAGTATCACTTGAAAACAATTTAATGGCTCCTGTAGCATACCCGCCACCGTGGCAGTGGCAGACTATAGACTGCGATATGTCTTTCCTAGAAGTTACAAAACATGCACCTCTTGCCCACATCCGAACATACTTTTTGGAACTTCAACACAAATACACACGTCCCGAGTTCTTCACAGATGCCTCCAAGACTAACTCCTCTGTGTCCTACGCTGTTGTCGGCCCATCCTTTTCGGATGCTGGCCCTCTACATCCACGCACAAGTATCTTCACAGCGGAAGCTTACGCGATACTTGTGGCAGCTAAACACATCAAACAATTACAAATACAAAAAGCAGTAATTTATACAGACTCTCTCAGTGTGGTAACGGCTCTGCACAGTCTTAAAAAACAAAAAACCCGGTCCTTGTCTCACTTTACTCCATTTTGTGCACACTCTACACACTCAAACAACATGTTGTAGTGTGCTGGGTGCCAGGGCACCGTGAGATCCAAGGCAACGTGAGGGCGGATCAGCTCGCTGCATCCGTCCATGAGAGCACCGCCATTACATCCATATCAATCCCGGCTCTTGATCTTAAGCCGTCTCTCAAACAAAACCTCCGGAACTACTGGCAGAGCAAGTGGGATACACACACACAAAACAAACTACACATTATTAAGCCACACCTTGGTCATTGGCTGCCCGTATCGAAATCGCGTCATACAGAGGTAACACTAACGAGACTCAGGATAGGACACACATACACGACACACACATATCTGTTGTCTGGTGGGGATCCACCATTATGTGACAGATGTGGTGAATCCTTAACCGTCCTTCACATGTTAATTCAGTGTAAACACTTAGAAACTCTAAGAAAACAACATTTTCCAATACTCTACCGACAACATATACCTTTACACCCTGCAATGTTTGTCGGTAGGGAACCACTTTTTAGCCATAATTCATTGTTAGCGTTTTTAAAAGAAATTCACAGCTTTCATGTCATATACCCGGGCATACCAGTAGCATGACCTCTCCAGAGAGGTTTTTGCTGCGGTGGCTACACAAGAAAGCACATGCCTCACGGCCCTTGGACGCAAGGGTTTGAACGAGTGAGGCACTTGTGCTAATGCCATACATATCCACCATCGTCTTTTATTATCACCAACTTTTTTCATCTGTTCACATCACACACACCTTTCACAGCATGGTCATGATTTTATTACTTGTATGTTTTTACCCGCCTTACTGCGAGGAATTTTATGGCCCTCATACAGCCGCTTATCACAATCATTGTCCATATTTTTAGTAAGATGAACTGGCGCTCTTTGGCCGTGAATCGGCCCTTGCGCCATAAAACACCAAACATCATCATCATCAACACTACGAACGTGCGTCCTCGTAAGCGTGGGGACTGGTTCCAGAAGTGTATATAAAGATTGCGAAAAATAGGGGAATAGCTATATTCGCTTGTTGCCTTGATATAACGTTTTCACTACCGACAGACATCTTATGATTATTAGACGTTAATAACAGCAATATTCAATTAAATCTGATTAGTTATTATTTTAATGAATTGAGATTGGCAATAGAGTCAAAAAGGAAAACTGGGCCATTTTCTGCGAAAGTATCGTTGGCACTTTGACATATCGGAATAGTGACAGCTGGTAATTTTTTCCAAGTCATAAAATCTGAGCAGTTGCGGCGGCGAAACAAACTTTGAGGCAGTGCAGCCGTCATGCTTCCAGATACGAGACACATGAGCGAGCATCGTTGTATGAACCATGTATTTACTTCACTTCGTAAGTGTGTGTACTGTAGATTTGCTATTTTTATGCATAGCATAAGGCTAGCAAATATTGAAGCCGTTCTGTAGTTTCTGCCAGTTCTGCTGCTTGCATCAGTCGGTTTGCCTGGCGACGTGTCAGGAATTTCTCCACTCCGTAGTAAGTACAAGAAACTGCATTCTGAGAAAAATATAAGTATGGTTTTTAGAGCAAGCCTGTATGTTTGCGAATTATCTGGCAAATACCCTCCGAATAAAGATACGGAAATATTTTTTGTTTATCTTCTTGTTGCTCTTTCTCTCTGTAAAAGCGCGCCAACCCTGATTGCACACTGACTAGGCTTTTTCTTTTTTTTCTTTTTTTTGCTTAATGTTAAAAATTTTCTGTTTCTGGGCTGCATGGGTTTTTTTTTCTCACTAGTGCCTTCTTTCAGAGAGGGTGATGGTTCTGCTTGGATCCGAAGTGATGCAACAAGGGTATGCTCAAAGCACTTCGTCAATGGTGAAAAAAGCTACATTACCACGCATCCAGGCTACTACTCTACCATTTTCCAGATGCCTACAAGGCTCGTCCTGTGGATGCAGAAAGAGCTTTTTCAAAATATGAACAGTCACTTCTGACTAAGTGGTGTTGGTGTGCAATTTTATTTATAGATGCATAGTATGAGAGACAGGAAGGCCTGCCAAAGGCTTTGTAATATTTGCACAACAGACGTGTGTTTAAATTCACTGTTATTGCAATGCATTTTTAGATGGAACAGAAGGGCATCTGCTGCAAGGTCGGCAAAGCCTGAAGACCCAAGGACTGACATTGATTTCGGTGACAGCGAGGACACAGCACTCAATACGACCTCCAGTACCTCCAGCGCTACGTCCAGTGCTTGTGTCAATGCTTTGGACGTGCTCTGCGCTGCCACTGTATTGGCGCAAGAGCAAACTGCCGACCAGGTATAGCCATATGAAGTTGCTCTTTATATTTACACTAAGTGACAGCAGTGTACTGTGTATGTTATAGCATTGCACTCACTATACTTGTTAATGGTGGTGTTGAAATATACTGCGGCAGTGGGCAACATGACATTATTTCAATATGGTAGTAGCCTTCATTGTGCTTAAGGCTGTAGCTGTATCGGATGCTGAAAGTGACATTTATGGTTGTTGCAGGTATAGATGAATACTCATTGTTGTTGAATGAATACTCATTGTTGTTGAAACGTATTGATGAATGCCAAAAATGATATTCATTGTTTTTGAAGTGTATGTAAGATGGGAAATGCCTAAAATTAGACCTTTATTTGCATGCAAAATTGGGTGTGTCCAATAAAGCAGGTATTTCTACCCACAAACGAGATTTCCTTGTGCAGTGGTAGCAGCAGTACTGCCTGTCACATGTGCAGTAATGAAGGCGTGAACAAACACCCATATTACGACATCTCAGAAAAACTGACTTAAACCACAATGCCATGGTAGATCGCATCTTTGCACCAGGTCTAAAACTGCTATGAGGCTTATCAATTATGTTAACCTTACTAATATTTTTTTGCATCGCACAGTAGCGGTTTTTCTTTAACTGGTGTTCCATCTCACATCACTGAGAATTACAGAATCAAAAATGCTCTTCGGTGGAAAGCATAGCACTGCATCTGCCATAAATTACACTTTCAAAAATCACAGTCACGTAACAGCCCGAGCAGGATGCTGACGCTTCTGATAAAAAAGAAAAATGAATTGCACTTGTTCCTTGAAGTCTTCCTGTTGAGCATCTTGCAGTTAATATTGCATTTTGTAGCACACCCAGATTTCCATTCATTAAAAGTGAAAAAAGTTGCACTAAACATTCAAGACATTCGAGAAAGCCACTAGTAAGGTGAGAGGCATGTACTCAGAATTTTGCTACTTTTAAAATTCACGATGATCAGTTCTCTGAAATTTTGCGCTTACACGAGTAGTCGCTGGATTTTAAGACTTTATTGTGAGGCTGCAAGTTGTTCTTTCATAATTAGGAATCATCACTAGCTTAAAATTTTATACTCAAAATGCAATATCTAGTGTTGATGATAATGATGTGTGGTGCTTTGTGGTGCAAGGGCCAATTGATGGCCGAAGAGCGCCATTTCGATAAGTAGAGATGAGAGAATGATATGTTGCGTGGCTGTATAGGGGCTTTAAAATTCCTCGCGATAATGCGGGTAAAAACATAAGTGTTAAGATCATGACAGTGGCGTGATATGCATATTAAAAGGGGTGACAGAAATTTTTATAATAAAAACATGTAAAAATATTTGGCACTAGCACACGTGCCTCATCAGTGCCCTTGTGTCCAAGGGCTGCGAGGCAAGTGCTTTTAAATGTAATCACTGCATCAGCAACCTCTCTTGAGAAGTCACGCTACGCAATGCCTGGGTTATTACATAGTAAAAATTGACATCTCTTAAAAAAGCTAACAATGATTTATGGGTGAAAAGTGGTTTTCTACCGACAAACATTGCGGGGTGTAATGGTATATGTTCTCGGTAGGGTAATGGAAAGTGTTTTCTTCTTAGAGTGTCTAGCTGTTTACATTGGATTAAAACATGAAGAACTGTCAATGCCTCACCACAATTATCACACAGTGGTGGATCACCACCGGACAAAAGATGTGTGTGTGTCGTGTATGTGTGTCCTATCCTGAGTCTTGTTAGTGTTACCTCTGTTAGACGGAGATTTTGATACTGGTGGCCAATGGCCAAGGTGTGGCTTGATAACGTGTAGTTTGTTTTGTGTGTGTTTATCCCACTTGCTCTGCCAGTAGTCCCTGAGGTTTCGTTTGAGAGACGGCTTCAGATCAAGGACCGGGATTGATATGGGTGTAGGGGCAGTGTTTTTGTGGACGCATGCAGCCAGCTGATTCGCCCTCACGTTGCCTTGGATCTCACGGTGCCCTGGCACCCAGCACACTACAACATGTTGGTTGAGTGTGTAGAGTGTGCAAAAAATGGAGTAAAGTGAGTCAAGGGCCGGGTTTTTTTGTTTTTTAAGACTGTGCAGAGCCGTTACCACACTGAGGGAGTCTATATAAATTACTGCTTTTTGTATTTGTAATTGTTTAATGTGTTTAGCTGCCACAAGTATCGTGTAAGCTTCTGCTGTAAAAGATACTTGTGCCTGGGTGTAGAGGGCCAGCATCCGAAAAGGATGGGCCGACAGCAGCGTAGGACACAGAGGAGTTGGACTTGGAAGCATCTGTGAAGAACTCAGGACGTGTGTATTTGTGTTGAAGTTCCAGGAAGTATGTTCGGATATGGGCAATAGGCGCATGTTTTGTAACTTCTAGAAAGGACACATCGCAGTCTAGTAGTCTGCCATTGCCACGGTGGCGGATATGCTACAGGAGCCATTAAAGTGTGTTCTAGTGAGACTCCAGTTTTCTCAGCTAGACTTTTCAGGCGAACTGAGAAGGGCTGCCTCATCGAAGGCTTGTTTTGAAACAGAAATGAGCTCGGACAAATGCATTAATAGTAGCGTATGAGGGGTGCTTCTTATCTGCTTTCACCTTAAGGAAATAAACAAAGGACATATAAGTTCTCTGCAGATGAAGCGACCACTCATTTGACTCAACATAAAGGCTTTCTACGGGGCTGGTGCGAAAAGCAGCCGTAGAAAGGCGGATGACCAAATGGTGCACAGGGTCCATCATCTTCAAAGCACTTTAAGTTGCAGACTGATAAACAACGACCCCATAATCTAAGCGGGTGCGAATGAGGCTTCGATACTGATTTATGAGGCATTGCCTATCACTACCCCAAGTAGTCCGTGACAAAACTTTATAACATTCATAGCTTTTAAACATTTTGTTTTTAAATTCTTGATGTGCGGTACGAAGGTCAGCTTGTTGTCCAAGATTAAGCCTAAGAATTTATGTTCGGCTTTGACAGACAGACGTTGCCCGTTCAGTCGAATGTCAGGTTCAGATTGCATGCATTTCTTTCGAGAGAACAAGACACACGTGCTTTTTTGTGGGTTAAGTCGAAATTTGTTTTCATCCGCCCATTTGGAGACCTTGTTTAAGCCCAGCTGAACCTGCCACTCACACATTGCCAAGTTGCATGACTTGAAGCCAAGCTGAACGTCGTCGACATATGTACAATAGAACATATTGCGGGGGATGGACAAGTGCAAAGAATTCATTTTGATAATAAAAAGTGTGCAACTAAGCACACCACCTTGTGGCACGCCTGTTTCCTGGACAAATGTTTGGGAGAGAACACTGCCCACACGGACACGGAATGTCCGGTTTGACAGGTAACTTTCGATTATATGAAACAGTCTTCCGCGCACACCAAGGTGGGACAAGGTCTCTTAAAATTCCATAACGCCATGTTGTATCATAAGCCTTTTCGATATCGAGGAACACAGAGAGAAAATACTGTTTATGGACTGAAGGCGTCTCTGATCTATGCCTCGATACGAACAAGGTGGTCTGTGGTGGATCTACTTTCTCGAAACCCGCACTGAAATGGGTCGAGCAAATTGTTTGTTTCACGGATATGTACAAGTCAGCAGTTTATCATTTTTTCGAAGACTTTGCACAAGCAGCTTGTAAGTGCAATAGGTCTATAGCTTGAAGCTAAAGAAGGGTCCTTGCCCTCTTTCAAAATGGGAATAATAATAGCCTCTTTCCAGGAGGTAGGGATATTGCCAGAAAACCAGATAGCATTGTATAAACAAAGTAAGGTTTTTTGTGTTTCGGCTGGTAGGCTTTTTTAACATTTCATACACCACACGGTCAGAACCAGGGCCAGAAGTACTGCAGGAGTTTAGAGATGTTCGGAGCTCAGCTAGACTGAAAGCTTGGTTATACGCCTCGTATCTAGTGAATTTGTGTTCGAGTTTCTGCTTTTCTATTCTTGTTCTGTATTTTTGGAAAGTGTCGGTATAGTGGGACGAGCTGGATATCCGTTCAAAGTGTGCACCGAGGAAGTTTGCCTGATCTTCCAAGGTATCACCCTGAGTGTTTACGAGTGGAAGTGTGTGTACTTGTTTTCCTGCTATCCTACCGACCATGTTCCAGACTTTAGCCTCCGGTGTGTATGAATTGATCCCTGACAAAAACTTCTGCCAGCTTTCTCTTCTGGCCTGCCGACGCGTTCTCCTGCCTTGAAACTTTATTTTCTTAATGCTCTCAAGGTTTTCCGCTGTCGGCGAGTTTCGCAGCAACCTCTATGCCCTGTTCTGTTCCTTTCGCGCATTACGACACTCTGTGTTCCACCATGGGACGTGTCGCTTGCCGGGCTGTCCAGATGTTTGTGGGATGCATTTGGCTGCTGCGTTAATAAGGAGAGCTGTGAAGTACTGCACAGCTTCATCTATGCTTAGTCCACATATGTCAGTCCAACATAACTGAGCATTGTTATGAAACTGTTCCCAGTCGGCTTTGTGTATAAGCCATTTGGGAACTCGTGGAAGACATTCGTATGATGTTTGTGTACTCAAAACAACAGGAAATCGGTCACTTCCGTAGGGATTATTTAGAACTTTCCATTGGAGTAATGGTACAAGTGAAGGAGATGCGGTGCTGAGATCTATGGAAGAGTAGGTTTTGTTAGCAAGGTTATAATATGTTGCCTCTTTCCTGTTCAACAGAATGGCACTGGAGGAAAAAAGGAACTGTTCAATAAGACGACCTCGTGCATAGCAGCGAGAATCACCCCATAGACTGCTATGAGCATTCAGGTCACCAAGAACCATATAAGGTTCGGGTAGTTGGTCTATTAAGGACTCAAATTCTAGTTTTCCAAGACGGTGGAGAGGGGGTATGTACAGAGAGCAGATGGTGACGAGCTTGTTGAAAAGAACTGCTCGAATAGCCACTGCCTCTAGTGTTGTTTGCAGTGGTAAATGTGTGCATGCTACTTTTTGATTAACAATAATGGCTACCCCGCCGGATGATGCCGCAGCATCATCTCTGTCTTTTCGGAAGAGAACATACCGACGCAAAAAATTCGTGTTTTTAGATTTTAAATGAGTTTCCTGTACACACAGCACTTTCGGCGAATGTTTGCAAAAGAGCTCTTGAACATCATCGAGGTTTCTAAGGAGTCCTCTGACGTTCCAATGTATTATTTGTGTTGCCATATTGGAGGTAACGTAGTGCTGTATGTAAGGAACAATGGGTGTGTCTGCTTCTTAAGCTAAGCGTTAAGACTCAAAGAACAGGGCCGTCGCCGGGCCCCATTATTGGCTTTTTATTTCGTTTGGCGCGCTCCAGGGAGCTACGCCGATCTTTCTGCACCACGGGTACCGTGTGTCCATTGCCTCCTCAGAGGCACTGCGTGCCCGCATTTGCGAGCTGATGTTTTGGGCTTGGGACCTCGCCTGGTGAGATGAGGCCTTCATATCGGCCGACCCTGGCCGACCCTTCACTTCGGCCGACCCTTCACCTCGGGGGGCGAATCCTTCGGTCCTCTTGGGCTAGAGGTCGAAGGAACCTCCTTTGGTGCTGGGATACCCTGGCCGCTGCAAGAGCTTCCAGCGGCCGTGGTTGTCGCCGTGGGGACGAGTGGCAGGGCAGCCTTGGCTGTTCGTGCCGTGGGTGGGGGCATTGGCGACCGCCTGGGCACACTGTGCCTTGCATGGGCAGTTGCCGCAGGCCGTTGTAGTGCTGCCCCTACGCCGTTGTAGTGCTGTTGCACTACATCGGCGAACAATGGATTGTTTGTGAAAAGACCAGATACTTGTTTACGGGCTTCTCGGAAAGTAATGTTTTGTGTGATTTTGATTGTAACAATTTCTTTTTCCTTTTTCCATGTTGGACAGGTTCGGGAGTATGCGGGATGGGCACCATCGCAGTTTGCGCAGTGGGCCCCATCCTCCACCTTACACTCGTCCGTAGCGTGTCCTGTGGTGGCACACTTTCCGCAGGTGAGTTGGCCGCGGCAACTCTGAGAGCCGTGACCAAAACGCTGGCATTTGAATCAAAGTCGTGGGTTGGGAATGTAGGGTCTCACATTCAACTTCAAGTATCCTGTTTCGAGATGTTCGGGCAGGGTACTGGTGAAATGTCACAATTATGTGTTTTGTTGGGATTTCCTTCTTATCACGCCTATTTTGATTCTTTGTACTTGTGTCACCTGCTGGTCCTTCCAGCCCTCGAGGAGCTCACCTTCAGTCAGGTCAAGCAAGTCTTGATCAGATACAACGCCTCGTGAAGTGTTGAGTGAGCGGTGTGGTGCAATTGAGATAGGTATGTTTCCAAACGATTCTAGTTTTGAGAGGTTTTCATACTGGCTCTGACTTTTTACCTCGAGGAGGAGATCCCCACTGGCCATTCTTGTAGCCTGGTAACCTGGTCAGAGTGTAGTGGTGAGGCATTTGGAAACAACGAAAGGCGAAATAGTTCTGGCGTTATTTTCAGCGGTTTCACAATGGATTACATGGTATCGGGGAAAGGTTTCTTTCGGTTTGCTGAAATAATTGCAAAAGTCTTCGGTGCGCCCTCTCTCCGAGAGAGGACGATCGTGCAGTGAAGGGAGAGAAGAAAAAGCCATAAAATAAATATGAGGTCGGCAGCCATGCCAGCCGCCCACCATAGAGCCCAACACGGGGACGTGACAAGTTCTAAATTTATATCAGGCATGTCAACGTCAGCTGTACACAGCCGCTATAACCAAATATATTGTGCCCAAGACAGAGCACATACACAAGGTTAACCCTTGCTGCCAGGAAAAATCGGAAGTAAATGGAAGAGAGAAGAAGACAGGATAGATTTAAAGACGAGAAAAGACTAAGATGTAGAGGGAGAGAGAAATAGGAAAAGGCGACTACCGATTTCCCCTGGGTGGGTCAGCCCAGGGGTGCCGTCTACGTGAAGCCGGGGCCAATGGGGTGTGTTGCCTCTGCCGGGGGGCCTTAAAGGTCCAATCGCCCAGCATTGGCTCAACCCCCAGGATCCCCTTTTCCCCGGACACAGCAAAGGCACGCACGGCTAGGCGTGGGAGGGAGTAGAAACTCCCCCGTTAGCTCGGGTCCGTGGTGTCGCTACACACCAAACGCCTACTTGCGCAGGCGCCCCTGCGGGGAATATCTAGTGTGTTGACCTTTTTATTGTATATAAGCATCCGGTGCGGTAAAGTACATTTTCACTGTGTGGTTAGGTCAGGGAAAATAAATAAGAAAAAGCACTAGAGTTTGGGATTCTCTGTATACGCTGAACAATCCCGCTTTCTATAGTTTTTCTAAACGGATAAATATCGCTCATTGCATGATATGGGTTTTCTCTTGGTTGTATGCAGGCCTGCCAGACTGATGATGCTGACACCTGTAGACATTTGGTTGGGTTTCTGCGCTGCATGGACGGGCATGATGAAAGCACACAGGTATGACACACAACTATTTGCGACGCAGGAGTTCAGTGCAGCCCTTCAACAACCTCACGCCACAGCGGGCCAAGCCAGCGAACTTCGTCGTTCAATGGCTACGAAAGTGTTAAGTCATGTTCTAGTGCCATGAGGGATCTCTGTGGTGTTACATTGGAAACGTATGCCATTTTGTTTGCGCTGCTGCCTGTGGCTGCTCATCGCTCGAGTGATGTATCGATGCACGACAGACTTGATTTTTTTCATGAAGCTAAAGTTAGGAATTTCCTACTCATCACTTGCAGTATTATTTTCTATAAGCAGAATGACCGCTGCTAGACATTTCAATAGCATGCTTCGCACATTAGCTACTTCAACTGAAAAATAAATATTCATTCCACCCAGACACATTATTAGATCTCTAATGCCTGATTGCTTCAAAATGCACTACCCAACTGCACCATAATTATCGATTGCACAGAGGTTCCAACTGAGCAGCCAGCTTCTGTAACAGAGCAGAGGGCACTTTATTCAAACTACAAGGGCGGCTACACCCTGAAATTTCTTGTAGCAGTCACACCAAGTAGAGCTGTGTCTTTTCATTCAAAAGCATATGGTGGAAGGTGCTCCGATGCTTTTGTAACTGTAAATTCTGATTTTCTAAAGAAATAAAACCAGGCGACATGATCATGTCTGATAAGAGATTTCCTGGAATTACTACATATCTCGGGAAGGCAGGGGCTGTGCTTGTTATGCCGCCTTTCCTCAGAGGCCAAGCCGAGTTCACTGAGGCTGAAATACAGCAGACTTATAATGTCGCAAGGGTGCGAATTCATGTGGAACGCATGATCCAACGGGTCAAAATGCACAATGTTTTAAATACACGCGTGCCCACTGACTTAATTCCTGTCATGTTCGATGTTTCCTATATGTGTCGCGTACTGGCAAATATGCAGCCTTGAATAATAAAGTTGCCAACTGCTGCAGAAGCTTAAGTCAGCTGAATTTAAGCATTTAAGTTGGCTTCATTTCACGTGTTGTATTGTCATGACGTAAAGACAGAGGTCGTATTTGAAGACGCTGAGAAAACAGCCGTGGGGCGGTCTTTTTAATAATCGCGTGCGCTAGAGAGTTCCTCGTCTTTCTGGTTGTTGCGTTCTGCATAAAAGCGTGCAGATGCGCGGGTGCGCCGTCGCCTTCGTCTTTTTTGCGGGACGCACGTGACATTTGCCTCCCTCTAAAAATGGCATCGTCCCAATGCGCAGCCAAGGCGCTCTACTTATAAAAACGCACATATGCACCGGCAACCACAGGACACACGAGAGTTAGCTGGACAAGTAGGGCTTCATCCGGATGACATGCACGATTTCGGGTGAGCAGTTTTGGCGACTGGAACTGCAATCGCCGTCGGGAATAACTTCGTAGTTGATATCGTTCAATCATCGGGTGACCCGATATGGGCCGAAGTATCGTCGTAATAGCTTCTCTGAAAGTCCGAGTCGACGTATTGAGATCCAGACCCATACTATGTCGCCTGGTTTCTTGGTTACCAATTTATGTCGTAGGTCGTATCGTTTCGCATTTTCGTGTTGCTGGTGACAAATACGTACGCGGGCTAGCTGCCGGGCTTCTTCGGCGCGCTGACCAAATTCTTCGGCGTCAGCGTGAGTGTCATTGCACTCGTGCGGCAGCATAGCATCCAACGTTGTAGTGACTTCACGCCCATGTATTAAACTAAACGGCGTCATTCTGGTAGTTTCATGCCGGGCAGTATTATAGGTGAAGGTCACATAAAGCAAGATTTCATCCCAGTTATTGTGTTCTGTGTCGACATACATACAGCGCATGTCTGCAAGGGTCTTATTAAGCCGCTCTGTTAGCGCGTTCGTTTGTGGGTGATACGTCGTTGTTCTCCAGTGAGCTGTACCACTGAGCCTGAGAACCGACTCCAAACGTTCTGCCATGAACGCAGTTCCTCTATCCGTGATGAGAACTGTTGGAGCACTGTGCCGAAGGACGACGTTTTTTATGAAGAAATGAGCCGCTTCTGCTGCTGTGGCCCTTGGCATGGCTTTAGTTTCTGCGTAGCGAGACAAGTAATCGGTGGCGACAATGATCCATCTGTTCCCTTAGGTAGAAGTTGGGAATGGGCCCAGTAAATCCATTCCGATTTGGGCGAATGGCTTTGCTGGTACTTGGGCGGAATATAACTAGCCTGCTGGCCTGCCGGGGGGTGCTTTGCGTCTTTAACTGTCGGCACATGTTTGGACATGATGTTTCACAGCAGCAGGTAGGTTCAGCCAGTAGTAACTGTTCTGCAGACGGGACAATGTTCGAGCGTAACCGAGATGACCGGAGGTGACTTCGTCATGGCAGGCTTCCAGAATTCTTTTTCGCAGTGATGCAGGGACGACGAGCAAGTATGGGCTGCCGGTGGGAGAAAAGTTTTTCTTGTATCGGAAGCTGTTCTTTAAACAAAAAGATGGCACTCCTCTCGCAAAAACTTGCGGCACGTCTTCACTTCGTCCTCCTAAAAAGTCGATAAGCGGAATCAGGTCAGGGTCACTGCGCTGCTCTTGTGAAATAGTGGCCGCGTTGTTGACTCCCAAGAATGCGGCGTCCATAGATTAATAGCGGCCGGCTCGACGGGTGACCGCGAGAGACAGTCTGCGTCGGTGTGCTTCTTCCCTGATTTATAAATAATGGTCATATCAAACTCCTGAAGCCGAAGGCACCAGCGTGCTAAACGGCCAGATGGGTCTTTCAAGTAAGTGAGCCAGCAAAACGAGTGGTGATCACTGACCACCTTGAATGAGCGGCCGTAAAGATACGGTCAAAATTTGTGAACCGCCCAAACCACAGCGAGGCACTTTTTCTCGGTAGTCGAGTACTTCTCTTCCGTGCGGGAGAGAGCTCTGCTGGCATAGGCTATCACTTTCTCGGAGTTATCTTGCCATTGTATCAGAACGACGCCCAGGCCTACATTTCTTGCGTCGGTGTGATGTGCTGTTGGCGGTTCTTCGTCAAAGTGCGCAAGAACCGGAGGTGTTTGGAGGCGTTGGCGTAATTCGCTGAATGCTGTTTGTTCCTTTTCACTCCAAAAAAGGGGACATCCTCTCGTGCGAGCCGCGTCAAAGGCGCCGCAATAGACGAAAAGTTGGCGATGAATCGTCGGTAATAAGCGCCGAGGCCTAAGAAGCGTCTCACTGCTCTTTTGCCATGCGGTGCGGGAAACTTTGCGACAGCGTCGATTTTGCCCGGATCAGGTCGAACACTTTCGTGGCTGACCACGTGGCCTAAGAAGCAAAGTTCGCTGAAACCGAAATGGCATTTCTTTGGTTTTAAAATCAGGCCAGCCGAACGTATAGCTTGTATAACTGCGAATAATCGACTTAGGTGTTCCTCGAACGTAGCTGAGAAGACGATAACGTCGTCTAGATAGACCAAGCATATCTGCCACTTCAGTCCTGATAGCACAGTGTGCATTAAACGCTAAAAAGTGGCTGGCGCAGAGCATAACCCGAATAGAAGCACTTAAAATTGATAAAGACCGTCGGGCGTCAAAAAAGCTGTTTTCTCACGGTCTCTCTCGTCGACCTCTATTTGCCAATAGCCACTTCGCAGGTCCATCGATGAGAAATAGCGTGCATGCCGCAGCCGATCAAGTGAGTCATCTATGCGTGGCCGTGGGTAGACGTCGTTCTTCGTTACTTTGTTTAACTTGCGGTAATCTATACAGAAACGCAAGCTGCCGTCTTTCTTTTTAACCAATACCACGGGGGATGCCCAGGGACCTTTGGAAGGCTGTATTACGTCATCTTCAAGCATCTTCTGAACTTGCTTTTGGATCTCCTCACGTTTTTTCGGAGCCACACGGTATGGGTTTCGACAGATCGGTCTCGTATTTTCTTCAACGATGATTCGGTGCTAGGTCAATGGTGTTTGCTTGACTTTCGGTTGCACGAAAAACAATTTTTTAACTGGTGTGTCAGCTCTAGTAGGCGCTGTTTATCCGAGGGTGACAGGGTTGAGCAAATGTTGACAAATCAAGGTTTCGAGGCTGGGACGGTCGCGTCGTCCTGTTGCAAAGCAGAGCAATCTCTGGCTTTGTCCACGTCATCGTAGTAGGCAATCGCGGTGCCCTTTTGGATGTGACGACGCGCGTTGCTGAAGTTGACGAGGAGCACTTCTGCCCGCCCATCAATTAGTGCCAGAACGCCTCTCACTATTGAAACACCTTGCGCAAGCAATAGCGTGTCTATTCGCTCCGCTATCACCTCATTACGGCATGGCCGTTCTCATAACACCGTCACAAGACAGCAAGATCTTGGCAAGAGCATCACATTATCGGCTACACGTAAACCTTGCAGTTGTTCTTCAGTGGTGGCGTCGACGTAAGGATGGACGGAAAAGTTGACGATACGTTCTGAATTGTTGATGACAGCACCGTACTCTCGCAGAAAGTCCATACCCAAAATCAGCTTTTTACAACAGTCCGCTAAATGACAAAAGTGGTGACGAAGGTCGAATTACCAATTACAAGCCGAACAGTGCATTTACCGGTTGGCGTCATTAGCTGTCCACCAGCACTCCTTATGCTCAGCCCACTCAATTGCGTCTTGACCTTCTTAAGGTGGTCGGCGAGCTTTTGTCTCATAATAGAGAAGTCAGCACCAGTGTCAACCAGTGCTGTTACGTAGTGTCCGTCTATAATAACGCTAAGGTCGGCACGTACAAATTCATTGGCATTAGTACTCATGGTTGTCGTCGTCTTCGTTATCACCATCGTCACGTCGTTTTCGTGTAGAGGCAAGGAGGTCTTTCTGGCGTCTCGGCGATTGGCAACCTTGCCCCTGGAGGTCGCGGCAGTTAGTTTCCCTGGCACGGGCTTGAGGAGCGGTTTCTGATGGCGTCAGCGCATCTTTGGCAATTCGGGGAATTCTGGCCGCGTGCATGTGAGGGAGACCACCAGCGGCGACTTAGTGAAGACGCTTGGTTGGTCGGCAGATGATCAGCACCGTGGTCACAAGGGTCTTCAAAATAAAATGAAGCGGGCCGAGAAAAGTTTCCATACCGGGCTTATCGATGACGGCAGTAGCGCGAGATGTGGCCTGGTTCTCCGCAGTGGAAGCAAAGGGGTCGACGGTCAGCTGTGCGCCACAAGTCGGTCCGACGTACTGGTGGTCGCCGCACAGGTTCCCGCTGCCACCACGGCAAGATAACGGGCCGTGGCTGAAAGGGTGCTTCTTCTGGGGCAGTCGGATGATGGTGGACGGCATCAGCATAGGTCAGTGGACGTGGTTCGGGTGGTGGCGCCGGTGATGGATAGGCTTGCCCTAGTTCCTGGCGCACAATTTCCGCAATAGAAGCAACTGGAGGCTTGGCAGACGGAAGGCCAAGGGCCCGCAGCTCTTCCCGCAGGATTTGCCTACTCATTTGCCTAATCATTAGCCTAATCGTTTGCCGTAAAGAGTTTTCGGAAAGGGCAGCGTTTTGAGCGGCGGCAACAACAGGCGTTTGGTCAGGCAGGTGGTCAAGGGGGCCGCATCGTTGCCGGAGCGCCCGCTCAATGACAGTCGCCTCTTTAATGAATTCATCCACTGGTGGTAGATTTCTTACAAGTCCTGCGAAAAGCGGTTCCTTAACTCCCCGCATCAGGTGACCAACTTTCCTTGCCTCAGGCATGTCAGGGTCAGCGCGGCGAAATAGACGGGCCATATCCTCAGTGAACATGGCGACGCTTTCGTTTGGCTTTTGCACGCGGGGGGCTTCAATCATCTGTTGTGCGAGATCCCAACGGTCCGCACTCAGAAACGTCTCGAGAAGCTTTTGGCGGAAATTGCTCCAGGTTTGGCAAGTAGGCTCCCTGTTTTCGTACCATGTGCGAATGCTATTTTCAATTGCGAAGTAGGCACGGCCAATTTTTTTGGCACGCTCTAACGATTCACCACAGCGGTCCGCTCGAACTGGTCGACCCAGTCCTCGACATCTTCAAACACTTCTCCATGGAAGAATTCGGGAACACGAGGAGTCTCAAAAGTTACCTGGTAAGGATGAGTCGTCTGGGCCGGAGGAAGATTCGCAGACGTTGAAGGGGCCGCCATATTGGTAACAGGAGAGGCATTCAAGAGTTTTGGACTTAGGCCTAGTAGGCGCCGGCTGAATCGGTGTACTGGAGTCGTAACAAGATGTTGAGGCTCCGGACTGGGTGTACGGCCCCGAACAACGCTTTCTTGCATAAGTTTGCAGGCCCCAGCACCTCCACTAGTGTCGCGACGTGAAGACAGAGGTCATATTTGAAGACGCTGAGAAAACAGCAGCGGGTCGGTCTTTTCATTACCAGCGCACGCCAGAGAGTTCCTCGTCTTTCTCGTTGTTGCGTTCTGCATAAAAGCGTACAGATGAGCGTATGCGCTGTCGCTTTCGTCTTCTTCGCGGGACGCACGTGACAATATATAAACTTAACCATGTCATTTATTATCGCGCTTGAAACACTATTGCTTGTATATGTACTGCTAATGCTATAACATATCCTTGACAAGAAAAAGATGGTATGAAATTCATTATTGTTTGTCATTTCTTATTTTTAAAGTATGTTCTGTTCTTGAGGCACCACCTAATTTAGCTGCTATAAATGCATGCATTCTGCAACGTCAACAAAGCCTTTTAAATAGTAGACCACATTTTTGTACTAGCATGAGGTGTTCAGCACAAACTAATCAAGCCAGAGTATAAGTTTTGTGGAACACATGATCTCAGAGCTCGAGGTGTACAATGTTTGAAATACTCGTGTGTTCATTCAATTGATTCCTCTATTGTGTAAAGTTTTCAATGTTTGCGTACTGGCTAGCATGTAGCCTCTAATAATAAGGGAACGAACAACGCCAGACATATGAAGCCAGCTGAAATTGAACATTTAAATCGTCATTTCAAGTGTTAAATATAAATTGTCAGCTATGTCTTTTATTACATATAGGACTGTATCGCGTCTATCTGTACGACTAAAATCTGTGGAATTCATTAATGTTTGAAATTTCCTATTTTAAAAGTATGTTCTGTCTTACATGCACCACTTACTTTAGCAGTTACGGATACGTGGACTGTGGAACCTCATGAAAGCATTTTCAATCGTAGATGAAATTGCTGTGCTAGGTCAATTTTGTAAGCAAGGACGAATGAAGGCGGGAAATTGGTGCGAGCTCAGAAATACTTTTCTGCGTTTTTTTTTTCACAGTGATGTTGTACGAATTATCCACATCATGCGTGCTTGTTTTTGATTTGAGTATAGTTTTAGCTGAGTGGCAGTAAGCTCGACAAGCATTTCTCCCGTTCTTACGAGGTGTATGGCTGTTTGGTCTAGATATGCTTACAATTATGAAATTAGCTCGTGAAGTGTTTTCATGATGAATGGGCAAGTTCGTGTTATCCTGTGTACATTGTTTTGTCATGTTTTAAAGTGTTCTTTAGCCGCAAACAGATGTCATTCAAAGAACAACAAGCAACTTGTGGCATGCCTATGAGTACTTTGCTCACCTTGCAGTATGCGCGAAAGAAAACAAAGAATAAGACAGTAATAATGTTGACTGATAGCCATGACAATGGCCAAAACACATGAGTGAACAAGATATGTGGCATGTAATGCTTCTCGCATCCCTTTGTTCACTCAGAGCAATGACAGTCTATTTGAGGCTATTTTTATTTGACTGTTTCCTTTATTTCTCGTACGCCTATTCAAACAACTTTGCAAGAAGTCAAATGTTTTTTTTTAGTAATTTATTCAAACTGTCAGCCCAAGGGCCAAGACAGGAGTTGGGGTTACATATCTGGCACGTACAGAGAACATAAGTGGAAACAAGTTTCACACTGTACGCTCAAGACGCATACTACATGGAAATAACAAAAACAAAAACGCAAAACTATATCAGAATACATCCCGCATAGGTCACGGATAAAACAAACATGTTCGAATACACTCGTACACGTCACCCCAAAGAGAAAAAGGATTTGAAGTGGTATAGTGCATGTTGAACATATTGATATAGTACATTGAACATATTCAACCGACAAGCAATTTGGTTACAAATACTCTGACAAAGCCTTTTTGAACCTTTGTAAATCGCAATGTTCGACTATGTATTGAGGTAATTGATGCCTGTCATCAATGCTCCGAACCAAAAACAAATACTTGAATAAATCTGTTCCGTAGCTAAGTGGTGTGATATGTTTCAAGTATTTTGTTCTGGATGTGGTAAATGGCTGTAGTGCGATGTGTTCCTTTAGGTGAACTTTGTAGTCTCCAGTGAGTATCTGAAAAAAGAATATTAGTCGATTATGCTGCATTTTTCGTTTCACCGTCATTAAACTGGCTCTGTCTCTAAGCTCACTAATAGACTGAGTTCTGGAATAAAAGTTAAAGATGAACCGTAAGGCTTTCTTTTGTATACGCTCATATTTTAGTGCATTGCTTTTGGTGTATGGTTCCCATAGATGACTTGCGTTGGTCAATACTGGAAGAATAGTCATTTTATACGCCATTGTTTTAGCTTCCGGGGTGGCATCGTGAAGTTTTCATCGTAACGACCAAAGTATACGCATGGCTTTATTGCAAACACTGTCAACATGCATGGACCAGTTCATGTCATGTGTAAGATGAACACCTAGATACTTAACATTCTTTACTTCAATCAGCACTGTGCCTTTAATGCTGTAAGAAAAGGATAACGGATCTTTTTTACGTGTCATGCGCACGAAGAGAGTTTTTGATGCATTCAGTTCCATTTGCCATTCGTCGCACCAAAGACTAATTTTTTGGAAATCGTTATCAAGCTAACCAGCAAATAGAACTTACAGGAAAAAACATGATGAGCCCTCACTTACCATTTGGCAGACACAGTGCAATTGATTAGCACCTTAACTCTTGAAAAGGAAAAAGTTCCGCCATATCCACGAAGTGAATGATGATGAGTGGGCGAATCTCCGAAAATGAACCTGGTAAACTATGAATCCTCCGTACATTTTTCCCCCTCGATTTTATTGCAACGCTCCCCTTAGCATACGTCACGGCACTAAATCGAACGATTGCCTTGCACCAATGACATGCGCCTCATGTGACATCATTCCTATTTTATAACATCTCGCATCTTTCATAATCAACTACAAGTACCGCCGTCTAGTTTAAAACATTTTGCATCTTTTCATCATCAGCTACAAATACCGTCATCTAGTAAACACTGCAAGAACTAAACGAGAGTTGGCTACATACAGGGGACGGTACCGTCATTTACTGAACACTGCAAGAACTTAACGAGAGGTAGCTACATACAGGCGACTCACAGCCCACACCTTAAGGAGCTTCGCCCCTAAAATTCCATCGTGCAGATGTACAGCCCCCTATTTATTTACCCTGAATTCGCGAGCGCTGACTGCCCTGTCAATAAGCGGCCTTTGACGGAGCGCAGGGGCGAAATGAACAAGAATACACGCGTGTTGCGATGAACAGTCCTGTGCAGCTGTCTTCCAATAGGTTGTTCTGAGAACAGGATGGTTGTTCCCAGAATAGCATATCATCACACTGTCCTGTGCAGCTGTCTTCCGATAGGCTGTTCCGGGAACAGGACGCTTGCTCCCAGAACAGCCTATCATCGGACGCCGGGCACAGGCACTTCAAGACTGTGGTCGGTGTCGCACATTAGGTTAAAAAGACGGGCAACTGTACAGAATAGACACTAGAAGCAGACTTTAAAACGTGGTATGCTGTACTTGCAGAAACTATGTTGGGAACGATGATGAAGTCATGGTGTAAGCTTTTGCGACTGCAAACGCACCGCATGTATCGTAATAAACCTCTTGAAAGAAACAATATCTTACGGCACATTATAAAACATACAAAAATAGGAAGGTCGTAGCACTCGCTACTTTCGTATATACTTTAGCAATGTCAATGCGCTTGCCATTTGGACAATTCTGGCAGCAAGTGGGCGAAATATAAATCTTCAAGGGCGCGAACTGCTTCAGAGAGAAAGTAGTCATCCCTCTGCATGCACACAATAATGTTCTTCTTCTCAGTGTATGTATACAAAAAAAGCACTCCTCAAGATTGCGTATGAACATTTAAGGCTGTATCCATGTGTAGTACCTGTGTGTCTTCGACAATGTTGGCCTCCCATTTGTGTATTTAACGTAACAACAAAACACTTCTCCTACTTGTGGTTGATTATCTCTTGGCTCCTCCTGGCATAAGGGCACTTAATTTCGACAAGAAACGTGTCCTCTCTTATTGAGAAAAGGCCGTCTAGACTTCCTGACAGCCAGTGCTGGCTAGGATGATGCTCACATGCCAAGTGACAGTGACAAAAATGCTCACAAGTGACACACAAAAAATGCTCACGTGCACAAGTGACAGTAGCCTGTGGCTTTTTCAATTAATATTACCTCGTATAATTTCGTGTTGATTTTGTTTTCAAACTTTGTGCTATTGCTTCTATTTTCGTACCAAAAATATTAAGAGACTGTTGTGCACCTAGAAATACAATAAGCGACAAGTACATACCATATGCCATGGCTGTCGAAAAAAATTTAGGACCATAGAAGAGATTGTAAACCAATTTGTGGGAGCTCTTCCTCCTTCTGAGATTAGTGTGCGCCAGTGGAGCTGCTAATGCGAAAAAACGCCTTTCTTGATGCCACCTGTGGGACAAGGTTAATGTATGAACAGCTAAACTATGAATAAGTATTTTGCATTTAGAAAATAACTGTAAATAAATGGCTCGTTTCGTTTGCTAAATTCAATAATAATGAGAACTAACAAGTGATGATGATATTGAAAGTATAGCGGATGTCAATAATAATAATTGTAGTGTGAATGAGAAGAAAGAAAAGGGAACAAAAAATGATTGATTCGTAGAACTCACTTTAAGTTGTCTGATTGACCTTTCGCTAATGCACTAAGACGAAAATTGTCAGCACACATAACGTTTCCGTTATAGAATAAAGCTTCTGTGGGGCTTAGGTGATGATCGTCATACTTTCTTCTGAGTATCAAGCTTGGCTGTGTTCGCACAACAGCTAAGGTGTGAAGTCTCTGTGGTGGTCTTTTTAAAAGGCCCTAAAGGATTGAAATGCCGTCTTCAATGGCAGCACAGTTTACCGCATTATTATCTTGTGTCGCAGTAGAAGCATCCTCTTCAGCTTCGTAAATCATTTTCAAGATTGTGTTTGTTGCACATTGCAGGCCAGGGAAGTGCTTAAGAAGAAATTCAGGTTCGTGTTTCACTGGCTCTATGCCAGTGATCTACGGGTGTGTGTTTACTGAAAACGAAATCGGGAATGTTTGCTGAAAGACATGTTGCTGAAAATAAGGTGATATTTATAATTGACAAATAAGATTAAAGCAAATTTTTATGAAGTTCTTACTCAGAAGGGAGAGGAAGATGTGGTTAGTTAAAAAGAAGGAAACACCTGTTGGCCGCTTCTGAAAGAGCAGCGAGGTGAGTATGGTCTGTCGAAAGGAGGACAGTCGCGCTTCTTCAGTCCGTCTGCGAGAAGATAAGTTGAACGAAGCGGTACCGGCAGGGGTGCCATTTCTGAAGGTTTCATGCATTCACATGCTTCTGTACTTTCATCATGCGCTAACTTACGGCCGAAAAGTTCGTGAATGGGCGCCCTGTCACTCGAACGCGCCTTTTTTGACGGCATTCTCCACGCCTGCGGTTGGGAGGTGCATAACGCTTCCTCTTCTCTGTTCATATAAACGGCAACGGCAGCGCAATGCTTGCAATTGCTAGCCGCGTCGTACCTGCAGTCGCATGAGCCTTCGAGAACTAGTGGTCGGTCTCGTGCAGCTGTAATCACAAAAATGCAAAAGAATTACTCAGCTGATCACGAAATCAGAATAATTCGCGAAATCATCACGAAATCAGAATGATTGAAATGCAAGCGTGCTCTACTTACCCGCAAAGAGACGATGTACAGCCGTTTCCCTTGCTTAGAATGACATCGCGCCCGTACAGAAACACCGTCCGTCTCCTTCACGACATAAACGTGTGTTGCAACGTACGATTCCTTGCCTTTCAGGAGCACGGATGGACGAAAATACTCTTCCAAGCGCTGCACATGTTTGAAGCAGCAAAGAACTATCATGGACATTTCGAGGTATCCGAAACTACGCACGTAGCTGCATTCGAATACGACGCCTCAGCATGCCGAGCCGCTCTGAGACCGACTCACCGTTTCGAATTTCTGCCGCACGTTAGCGCTAATAGTACAGCTCTCTAGTTCCACCTCCAACGTTTGCCTTTCTGCGCCCTCTTGATGGGTTTCCCGCTCACCCCGGCCAGCGTTGCCCCGGCAACCGCCATGTAGATAAGCGAATAGTTGCGTCGACAGCGGCGGCGCCACTGGCATTGCCTCCTTTTTCTCTCTCTCAACGTTGCTCTCTCTCTGTCTCATTCGTCTTTCAAATGCGTCGCGTTGGTCTGGGGTCTTGGTCGCTGTGTGAGTTCCAGCGAACAGGCGATTCTTCAATGGTTATCACGCATGACACCGTGTTCGAAGTGACGCTCGGATTAAGGAATATTCATGGAGCGGCGGACACGGGTAACGTGGGCCTGTTAACGGTGAGTGTACTGTTATCGTAGGTAGTATTCATACAGCGCTAGCTGGGCGCCTGCACCAGCTCTGCCGAAATAGGCTGCCAGCCATTTACAATAGCATGCGTTCACGGGCCTGTTGCAGATGCCCCACTAAACATGTCACTTAACGATGATAGATGTACATATGTGGGGTTTAACGTCATAAAACTATCATATGATTATGAGAGACGCCGTAGTGGAGGGCTCCGGAAATTTTGAACACCTGGTGTTCTCTAACGTGCACCCAAATTTAAGCACATTGGCCTACGACATTCCGCCTCCATCGGAAATGCAGCCGCCGCTGCCGGGATACGTGTCACTTAACGAGTTCACACTTCTATGCGCGATGTTGTGTAAGTGCCTGCATCACTCATACAATGAGTGGTGTTATCACTTAACAAGGGCGCAATTAGTTGCTCATCGCACATTGTCTCTGCACTGCTGAAAGTGCTTGATATTGTTTTAAGGTGCGCTTTAGGCTGCATCGTAATAACATTTCTATCAATACTCAAATATGCAACAAGCTTCTGAAGGTGTAAGCGTAAAAAAGAAAGAAAAAAAACTTTTTGTACAGCGGCGCACTGTACGATATCACTTTTTTTCCTAAAGACGGTATTGTTTGAGGGGCTGATATGCCGCGATGCTACCAGCACGTGCGCGTCGGTCTTTTAAAACATTTAGGACACGTGCCACCAGAAACAGGGAAAGTTCTAGTATAGACTTCCAAACGCGCGTTGTTGTGGCCATCGCCGTGCGTTGTTTCCCCTCGTTTCTGTTTGCTGTTTTCGTGCTTTGCTTACATCTGCGATAACGTTTGGCGTTATAACAATTGAAAGAGTATACGTAACTGTGGGAGCTATGTGCGGTAGCTCTAGCATAAGCCACGGCTGATGCAACATTGACGGCGCGCGCGTCGGTGTCGTTCAAGCGCTCGTACTTGCTTGATTGTGTTTAACTGAGTATTTAGGCACAGATTACGTTTCTAAATACCGTGGTCAATAATCGCTAATAGCGTGCCCCTGATTGCCAACAGAGGATGGGCTTGGTTGTCGAAATATGCCAGACGCTTTTTCTGAAAGCAAGCTTTCAAGAAATTTTAAAAAGTTATTTCATACGTGCTAGGCAGTGCTTAGTGCAGGCCCGCAACTCTGCAAAAACTGAACGAGCTACCACACCTTTTAATAAATTACAATGAATTTAAATGATTGAATTATAGATGACACATTTTTTGTGCTAGATTAGGTGCACAAAGTACACCTTCGCAGCCCTACGTCTAGAAAGCAGGCAAATAGAAAGCACAGCGTCAAATTTGGATTCGATGTCATGGACGGAGCTTCTTGTGAGGGTGGAAATAACGAGGAAATTGTTCATTTTTGATGCCCTCATAAAGGCAATCAAAAGTGCACTCTTTTATAAATTGTCACAATTCATCATATTGTTAGAGGCGTGAATAAAGTCATAAAATTTTTTTACTTTTTTTGCAGACCTCTTTGCTAGTGCCACGCCCAAGATCATTTGTTATCATGCAAAAAAAGCATAGATGCCTTCACTGTTTGTACATGAAGAGGCAAGTTTCTCGTGCGTTTCCATTAATGCTACATGTTCTGGACGTTGTACTTTAAAAATTCTTATTCACGCTGGTTCAATACCCTATAAGGAATTCGATTCTTTGGTGAGTTCAGGCTTTCGTAAGTGCCATTTTTGAGCTGTAGTCTTACACTTCACCTCCATTCGGGAATTATCTGTAGGCTGGAAAACTATCGTATCTTTATCATACGAAATGATTGGAATGTATGGGTTGTATGCTTCGAGTTCAGTGTAATGTCAAATACACGCTATTCCTAAAGATACACATTACACATTCTTCATATATGGTGCTGCCAGAACAGCATGAACGTCATTTTATGAGAAATCATATTTGCTTTTATTACAGGACGAGAGGGTTCCACTGACGCCCTGCGCAGTTTATCCTGGCCCCAGCCTAGAGCAAGCCTAGTTCCTGAACCTCCACGTAGATGACCGAAAAATTTTCCGTGTCAGTAAAGACGAAGAAGGAGTGACAGCGAGTTAATTTTTTTTATTTTCAACATTGTCTACGTCCGCAAGGCCTTTAACAACCACAGTGATAAAGCGGCTTTTTCTCGGCGTAAGTTTGGAGTTTATCAACGAAGTTGTTCACGCAGTACGACGCTAAATATGTTAGTGTCACAATGCCTGAACAACGTTTTCTAGTGTGGTCAGGATAGATAAAGAAATATTGTTATTCGTGTAAGTTATTTTGCCTAAATATAGCTGGACCATTCCATGCGAAACGTCCCAGCTACTTTGGCGACCATCTGAAATGTATTTTAAAAAATGTGCTGACTTACTGCGTTGAAAACAGTGAACGGCTAGAATATTTCCGCGAGAAAAAAAGTTTTGTTCATGTGGCTCCCTTCTGAACTTCCTGGCATAATGCCGTCTAGGTGTTGTTTGTTGAAAATTTCATTTTAAAAGTACCGCTCATTTTTTCTAAACAAAGTTCGATTTACATGTTGAGTAAATGTGCTTGTTCAAGGTATTCATTCCGTACAATACAGTGCAAGTAAAATGTTGATATAATACAGAAGGAGGTCCCAAAGTTCAAACTGTCAAGGGGACCTCCTGTGAATTCATGTATAAATTATACATGAAGCTCAATAATACTATTGAATATTATATAATAAAAGAATATAATATTATTGAAGCTCAATATTATTAGTGCACTTTTTTTGCCACATTCGCTTCCAAGAATCAAGCCAAAATGTGTTGTTTGCATTTGTTATTTCAATAGTGTGCTTTCTATGATTATCTGAGCAGTGAATACTTACTCCACAGAAAGTATATTTTGAAGAAAAATATCTTTAGACCTCTCAAGCTGCTGAAATATACGAGAAATTATCGCGAATATCACAAACTCGTGATTTTGTTCAAATTGATGATATTTGATGTTTTATGGCGCAAGGGCCGATTCACGGCCAAAGAGCGCCAGTTCATCTTACTAAAAATATGGACAATGATTGTGATAAGCGGCTGTATAAGGGCCATAAAATTCCTCGCAGTAAGGCGGGTAAAAACATACAGGTAATAAAATCATGACCATGCCGTGAAAGGTGTGTGTGATGTGAACAGATGACAAAAGATGGTGATAATAAAAGACGATGGTGGATATGTATGGCAATAGCACAAGTGCCTCACTCGTTCAAACCCTTGCGTCCAAGGGCCGTGAGGCATGTGCTTTTTTTTGTGTAGCCACCGCAGCAAAAACCTCTCTGGAGAGGTCATGCTACGGTATGCCCGGGTATATGACATGAAAGCTGTGAATTTCTTTTAAAAACGCTAACAATGACTTATGACTAAAAAGTGGTTCCCTACCGACAAACATTGCAGGGTGTAAAGGTATATGTTGTCGGTAGAGTATTGGAAAATGTTGTTTTCTAAGAGTTTCTAAGTGTTTACACTGAATTAACATGTGAAGGACGGTTAAGTATTCCCCACATCTGTCACACAATGGTGGATTGCCACCAGACAAAAGGTGTGTGTGTGTCGTGTATGTGTGTCCTATCCTGAGTCTTGTTAGTGTTACCTCTGTTAGACGCGATTTTGATACTGGTGGCCAATGGCCAAGGTGTGGCTTGATAACGTGTAGTTTGTTTTGTGTGTGTGTATCCCACTTGCTCTGCCAGTAGTCCCTGAGTTTTCGTTTGAGAGACGGCTTAAGATCAAGGGCCGGGATTGATGTCGGTGTAACGGCGGTGCTTTCGTGGGCGGATGCAGCAAGCTGATCCGCCATCACGTTGCCTTGAATCTCACGGTGCCCTGGCACCCAGCACACAACAACATGTCTGTTGAGTGTGTAGAGTGTGCATAAAATGGAGTAAAGTGAAACGAGGACAGGGTTTTTTTGTTTTTTAAGACTGTGCAGAGCCGTTACCACACTGAGGGAGTCTGTATAAATTACTGCTTTTTGTATTTGTGATTGTTTGATGTGTTTAGCTGCCACAAGTATCGCGTAAGCTTCCGCTGTGAAGATACTTGTGCCTGGATGTAGAGGGCCAGCATCCGAAAAGGAAGGGCCAACAGCAGCGTAGGACACAGAAGAGTTAGACTTAGAGGCATCTGTGAAAAACTCAGGACGTGTGTATTTGTATTGAAGTTCCAAGAAGTATGTTCGAATATGGGCAATAGGCGCATGTTTTGTAACTTCTAAAAAAGACACATCGCAATCTATAGTCTGCCACTGCCACGGTGGCGGGTATGCAACAGGAGCCATTAAACTGTGTTCGAGTGACACTCCAGTGTCCTCAGCTAGACCCTTCAGGCGAACTGAGAAGGGCTGCCTCATTGAAGGCCTGTTTTGAAAAAGAATGGAGCTCGATAAGTCATTAATAGTAGAGTATGAGGGGTGCCTCTTGTCTGCTTTCACCTTAAGGAAATATATAAAGGACATGTAGGTTCTTTGCAGATGAAGGGACCACTCATTTGACTCAACGTAAAGGCTTTCTACGGGGCTGGTGCGAAAAGCACCTGTAGAAAGGCGGATGCCCGAATGGTGCACGGGATCCAGCATCTTCAAAGCACTTTGAGTCGCTGACTGATAAACAATGGCCCCATAATCTAAGCGGGTGCGAATAAGGCTTCTATACAGGTTCATGAGGCATTTCCTGTCACTACCCCACGTAGTACGTGACAACACTTTTATAACATTCATGGCTTTTAAACATTTTGTTTTTAAATACTTTATGTGGGGTACGAAGGTCAACTTGTTGTCCAAGATTAAGCCTAAGAATTTATGCTCGGCTTTGACGGACAGTTGTTGCCCGTTCAGTTGAATGTCGGGTTCCGAGTGCATGCCTCTCTTTCGAGAGAACAAGACACATGTGCTTTTTTGTGGGTTAAGTCGAAATCCGTTTTCATCTGCCCATTTGGAGACCTTATTTAAACCAAGCTGAACCTGCCGCTCACACATGGCCAAGTTGCATGACTTGAAGCCAAGCTGAACGTCGTCGACATATGTACAATAGAACATATTGCGAGGGATGGACAAGTGCAAGGAATTCATCTTGATGAGAAAAAGTGTGCAGCTAAGTACACCACCTTGTGGCACGCCTGTTTCCTGGACGAATGTTTGGGAAAGAACCGTGCCCACTCGGACACGGAATGTCCGGTTTGACAGGTAACTTTCGATTATGTGAAACATTTTTCCGCGCACGCCAAGGTGGGACAGGTCTCTTAGAATTCCGAAACGCCATGTTGTATCATAAGCCTTTTCGATATCGAGGAATACAGAGAGAAAATATTGTTTATGGACGAAGGCGTCCCTGATCTGTGCCTCGATACGAACAAGGTGGTCTGTGGTGGATCTACTTTCTCGAAACCCGCACTGAAATGGATCGAGCAAATTGTTTGTTTCAAGAAAATGTACAAGTCTGCAGTTTATCATTTTTTCAAAGATTTTGCACAAGCAGCTTGTGAGTGCAATAGGCCTATAACTGGAAGGTAAGGAAGGGTCCTTGCCCTCTTTCAAAATGGGAATTATAATAGCCTCTTTCCAGGAGTTAGGGATAGTGCCAGAAAACCAGATAGCATTGTACAAACAAAGTAAGGTTTTTCGCGTTTCGATCGGTAGGTTTTTTAACATTTCATAAACGACACGGTCAGAACCTGGGGCAGAAGTACTGCAGGAGTTTAGGGATGTTCGGAGCTCAGCTAGACTGAACGCTTGATTGTATGCCTCGTATCCAGTGCATTTGTGTTCGAGTTTCTGCTTTTCTATTCTTGTTCTGTATTTTTGGAAAGTGTCAGTATAGTGGGATGAGCTGGACACCTGTTCGAAGTGTGCACCGAGGAAGTTTGCCTGATCTTCCAAGGTGTCACCCTGAGTGTTTACGAGTGGAAGTGTGTGTACTTGTTTTCCTGCTATCCTACCGACCATGTTCCACACTTTAGCTTCCTGTGTGTATGAATTGATCCCTGACAAAAACTTCTGCCAACTTTCTCTTCTTGCCTGCCGACGCGTTCGCCTGCCTTGAGACTTTATTTTCTTGAAGGTGTCAAGATTTTCGGCTGTCGGTGAGTTCCGAAGCAGCCTCCAAGCTCTGTTTTGCTGTTTGCGCGCGTTTCGGCATTCAGAGTTCCACCATGGCACACGCCGTTTTCCAGGGTGTCCATTTGTTTGTGGGATGCATTTTGTTGCAGCATCAATCAAAAATGCTGTGAAGTAGTTGACAGCAACATCAATGTTCAAAGTACTTATGTCATTCCAACCTAGACGAGCGATGGTATAAAAGTGTTCCCAGTCGGCTCTGTTTATGAGCCACTTGGGAACACGTGATGGACACTCAGTTACTGTATTTGTGCTCAAAACTATGGGGAAGTGGTCACTTCCGTACAGATTACTGATGACTTTCCACTGGAGTAGGGGCACAAGAGATGGGGATACTATGCTTAGGTCTATGGAGGAGTAGGTGTTATTGGCGAGATTATAATACGTTGATTCTTTTCGATTTAGAAGACACGCGCTTGAGGAGAGAAGGAACTCTTCAATCAGTCGACCTCGCGCGTCATACCGAGAGTCACCCCATAGCCTGCTATGCGCATTGAAGTCTCCAAGGAGAACATAGGGCTCCGGAAGTTCATCAATTAAAGAGTGTAAATCACGTTTTTGCAGCTGATAGCTAGGAGGAATGTAGATAGTGCAGATTGTGATCAGTTTATCAAAAAGAACTGCTCGAACAGCCACTGCCTCAAGGGATGTTTGGAGTTGTAAGTGTGTGCATGCAATTCCTTGATTCACAATGATGGCAACACCTCCGGATGATGTCATAGCATCAACACGGTCCTTTCGGAATATAACGTATTTACGGAGAAAATTTGTGTGCTTTGAATTAAGGTGTGTTTCTTGTACACACAGCACTTTTGGTGAGTATTCGTGTAAGAGTTCTTGGATGTCGTCAAGGTTTCTGAAAAGGCCCCTGACGTTCCATTGTATAATTTGAGTGTTCATGGTGAATGTAAAATAGTGCTGTGTGTACGAAAAGCGAGTGGCTGTTTAGACAGAGTTTGACTTCACTTAACAGGGCCGTCACCAGGCCCTGTTATCGGCTTTTTTGTTTTCTTGGCGCGCTCCAAGGAGCCACGCCGCTCTTTCGGCACCAAGGGTGCCGACGTATCCATTGCCTCCTCGGAGGCACTGGATGCCCGCACGTGCGGGCTGCTAGTTCGAATTTCGGGCCTCACCTGGGGAGGTGAGGCCTTGAGACTGGAGGACTCTGGAGTCTCCGGTCTCTGTTTGGGAGTAGGCGGTGTAGCCTGGGCTACAGCCGCCTTGGGGGCAGGTGCCACAACCACCGGCTCGGTATGCGCGGGCCGAGGGAGTGGCGAGGGCTGGTGCGGCGGTGCCCCCTGACGCGCCGCATCAGCGTATGTAGCTCCATAGAATGGAGCGACTCTTCGCCGTGCTTCCTTAAATGTAATGTTTTCCTTCACCTTCAACGTAATTATTTCTTTTCTTTTTTCCAGTATGTGCAGGAGCGTGAATATGCGGCATGGTTTCCTTCGCAGTTTACACAGTGTGGTGGTTGTTTGCAGTTCTCAGACACGTGGCCTAGAACTCCACATTGTGCACAAGTCTGGCGACCACGACACGTTTTGGAGCCATGGCCATATTTCTGGCATTGGAAGCAACGGCGGGGGTTGGGAATATATGGTCTCACGGATGTCTTTGTGTACCCAGTCTGAATAGTTTCCGGCAAATCGCTCGAAGCAAAGGTCAGTACTAAGTGTTTGGTTGGGATTTCCTTTTGATCTCTTCTGATCTTAATACGCTGTACGTTTGTCACGTTCTGGCTCTTCCATCCTTCCAGAAGTTCAGCTTCCGTCAGCTCAAGCAAATCTACGTCTGATACGACCCCGCGAGATGAGTTCATGGACCTGTGTGGCGTAATACTGATGGGTGTGTCTCCAAATGTTGTGAGGGTGTTCAGTTTATCGAATTGGTTTTGTTCACGTATTTCAAGGAGTAGATCTCCACTGGCCATTTTGGTAACCTTGTACCCGGCACCGAGAGTTTCGGTTAAGGACCTAGCCACTACGAAGGGGGATACTGTTCTGGCTTGCTTGTTAGTTTTTTCACAGTGTATAACATGGAATCGAGGAAAGGTTTGTCTTGGCCGCATGAAAAAGTTGATATCTTCGGTGCGTACCCGCTTTGAGGAGGCACGATCACTTATTAAAGGGAATGCTTTGTGCATGCTAATTGTATGTTGTTCAGTAGCGTTGGCGGCCACCCACCACGGAGCCCAACGAGGGGACGCTGCAGGTTTACAGATGCTGAAACCTGCAGACGCCAGCCGTACAACGCCACTATAACCCAATGCGCCTAGACCAAGGTAGGCTATTTGCACAGGGTTAACCCTAGCCGCCAGGAAGTTTGGAAGTAAACGGAAGAGAGTAGAAGACAGGACAGATAAACAGTAAGAGATAAAGACGAAGATGTAGGGAGAGAGAGATAGGAAAAGGCGACTGCCGATTCCCCTGGGTGGGTCAGCCCAGGGGTGCCGTCTACGTGAAGCCGGGGCCAAAGGGGTGTGTTGCCTCTGCCGGGGGGCCTTAAAGGTCCAATCACCCAGCGTCGGCTCAACCCCCAGGATCCCCTTTTCCCCGGACACGGCAAAGCACGCACGGCTAGGCGTGGGAGGGAGTAGAAACTCCCCCGTTAGCTCGGGTCCGTGGTGTCGCTACACACCAAACGCCTACTTGCGCAGGCGCCCCTGCGGGCATTTTGTTCAAATTGAGATGCGACTTGCTCCATGTTGTGATAAAATTAAAACTCATCATTATACCTAAATTGAAATAAAATAAAGTTCTTTTTATAATAAAAATCTTATCACAAAAAGGACAGGAAAGAGCGCTGACTGTCAACTGAATTTTATTGAGGGTGCTACGAGCGCTTTATACTGAGCACAAGAAGAGGGCTCCTCTGCAACAACACATGTGTGATCATCACAAAATAATCTTAACCGAGAAAAGAATATTCTCTTTCGGAAAAGATAAGTGAAGGTGTACTTATGCACTGATCCTTGGCCTTACTGATGAAAGTTCTAAATCTCTTTCTTTTTTTCTTCTTGCTTTTTTTCAAAAACTGTGTTTTATAAAACATAGGACTGCACTTAAATTCTTCACAGTGTCCGGCCATGAGACTACCATAGCCCTTCTTAACATTTAAAGCATGCTCTCTTGTTCGATCATTGAAGCGTTGCCCAGTTTTTCCTATGTTTACTTTTCCACATGTTAGCGGTATCTCATACACATTAGATTGGCATTCAGCAAAACCATTTCTAGTGACGAATGGTGCAAGATTGGCTATTCATGTTGCTGTAAGTACATACACTTTTGAAAGCTTGCAAGGGGTGGAAAACAACATCATATCTGCTGGCTCTTTTCCTAAAAGTGTGAGACACCTTATGTACCTGATACCGTGTAACATGCAAAGGTCTTTGGTCATTCTGTTTTTCTTTTGGTCCTGTTTTCTTTAACTTTACTTTCGGCAGGAGGTTTCGCAAACGAGTGTGATGACACTGTTATGGTATTGGCTGGTGCTGTCATCCCAGGAGTGCTAAGAATGTTCTGCCTTTTAGGACACGAACAATAGGACACGAACAATATTGCTGGGCTGTAGAAGTTCTACATTGAGTGTTAATGGGTGCAAACTGCAGTCATGCCATGTCATATATGTTGCCTTTGTATGCACCAATGAAATACTGGATAGCTAATCTACCGTCATAAGAAACCACTGAAGTGTTTAGAAAAAAATTATTGCATAAAGAATAAAGCTTTACTTCTTCGGAGTTGCTGCTTTGCGGGCTGCAGCCTTCTTCTGCACAATGTCTTGAATGATGTCATTTCTGAGCTTGCAAAATTTATTCAAAACTACATTGGTTGCAGCGCAGACTACCAAGCCCATAATCGTGTGTGCAGTGTGGGCCGTTTTCACACATCTCAAACGTCTGGCTCTTCAGAAGTGAAATTGTCTGCGAAGTCAGAACGCCACGTTGGTTGCTACAGGATAGAAAATCGTTCGCGTTTTCTCCAAAAGACAACTTTTCTGCAACTGATTTTGTCATCAGTACCATATGAACTGTCCATGGCTGCGGAAATTTCAAGCCTCCTCTCGTCAGGTTAGCTATCATGGCAGTGTTTTCCGCTTAGATCTCGCAGTTTTCAAGAACCAACGTGCTGAAACAAGAACAAGGAAGCTTCTTTGAAGCATAATAGGCCACGTACCTGCAATATAAACTATAGCATCCATATCGGAGTGGCTGCTTGTTATATCATCGTGAGTAACAGACACACAAAAGTTGCACGCCAGTAGTTGCACGCCAGTAGAGGAGGCTGAGTCTCTACACTCAGCCTCCTCGCGAGGAAATATCAAAAGCTTTTGAAGACGAAGCTTTTTCTCACACTCATACAGTTGGCGCACCGAAATGGGTACTCCGCTCCTGCTAGCTGACGGTAATGGCCAAAGTGGTCCTGTAGCACGTCCGTCTGAAACTTGCCCAGCAAGACGTACTTGAAGTCAAGTACTTCTAAGCAGTAGCGCGAGAGTTCTACCAGATAATAGCATGTCAATTGCAAAGCACTGCGTGTCTCTTTCGTCAGTGAGCCACTTCTGGTGTTAATGCTCGCCCAAGCGTCCAGACAGTCAATAATGGAACTCAGGAACGTCAACTCTGTATCGTCAACAGACCTCACAGGGTCTTGCAAGCTGTCTCTTAGCCTCTGGCCTTGTAAGGTATCTTAACATATACTATTCGCCACCATGTGAGGATAATGTCAATGAAAGAGCTGTGGACTCAGCTTGAGCAATCTTAACGTAGAACCATGAGTCCTGAGTGCGTTTGGCACAAATGGATTTACTACATTCAGTACAAGCTTCACATTCTGCCGCTCCAAAGAAGAGAGATTCACGGCTTTTGCATTCAGTCTGTAGCCGGCCTTCACAAGCGACATTTTCCCTGAAGTATAAAGCTGCCGCACAACTGCAAAAAAGCAGCTTTCATACGAGGAGGCCTTCCAGGCATTTTCCCACTCATATCCATTTCAGAGAAATAAAGACATGTTCCAGGATTTTTTTCCTTAATCCAATATTCCTAACGCACTTCAATAGATGCACAGGATCGACAACGTAGAAAGTGGACGAGTGTTATCCGCTGGAGGGGATAAATAATGCTCACTTGAGGGCTTGCGGCGAAGAAGGACATCATCTTGCGGTTCATAGCATTGTTGTCAGTTATTACAGCGATGACTTTAAGCCCCATCTTCTCCACACTTAGTATTATGTGTTTCGCATGCTCATGCAATACTTCTGCGCTCAGTTCGCTTACAGGTAGTATGTGTATGACGTCCTTGTTTTGAAGAAGCAGCGACTGTATCATAAACACTTGGGCTGTGGTGGCTGGTTCCGTAGAATGGGCTGATGATCCCCAATTGTGCCCCCTTCGTAGTCGAAATATGATTTGATGTGGATCTCATCAATCATCATGGTTACTGTCTTCTCGTGATCTTGCATTGACTTCACTCTCTCTCGGATGTAGGAAAAGCAATGCATTTCACTTTGCTCCAGATGGGGGTCAGCTTTGTAATTTGAGCACACACGACAGAGTGTGGAAAGAATGGGGCAAAATTATCCCTGATGCAGCTGTTGTGAAGTTTATGCATGAGGTGAAATGAAATGCATGATGCTGGCAAATACCAGAACTTCTGCACTATACATGCGCTGTTTCGCGAGGTGAATCTCTATTTGCTCAACCAGAAATTTCAGCAAATCTCTGCGTTCTTCGGATCGTCACTGTCTTCAATGACGTCCAGAAGAAGTGAAGTGAACTGCAATACTTTGGTCCCCTTCGAGTCTTGCGTCACTCCAGGTACTTCACACAAGCGTTTCTCGAGCTCCTCTAGCAGCGAAGACAAACTGGGGTATCGCATACTTGATCTGGCAGAGCGCTGCCCGAAAGAAGCGATTGAAGCTTCACTCCTTTCAGAAAACGGAAAGCGCAGATCTGAGAGAACTACCAAGGCGCATTTCACACTAGGTGAAGGATCGTCCTCAATGATAAGAAACCTAACCCATTGCTCATTTACTGAGACCGTCCAAAATTTGTG
>WOVY01015107.1:0-130909 GCA_013436015.1 Rhipicephalus annulatus
GCTGGCTATTGGTGGCTCACTGGGTACCGGGGATACGTTCATCGAGTGGTATATGTATAGAGGCTTGGCCGATCATGCCTTAAGCTAGGCGATACACCCCCATCGCTGCTGCCTTCAACTCAGATGTGTCCCGAACACCAGACTGGCGCATGGTTCATTTCGAGCCTTGATACCAGCATGAGGAGGAAAGCAACCGGTACACTCGGCGACAGAAAACAGCGGGAGAAAAGGTAGCGAAGCTCTCAATGGCTTCAGGAAAGACTTAGTCAAGAGCTGGCCCGTATATAGAAAAAAAGTTTGTAGCACTGAGTTTCTCTGCAACAGAAAGATGACTTGAACGTACAGAGAAGTTCTAAAAAAGCAATAAGAAGTTTTTTGAGCATGTTTGAGTAGGCGAGTTAAAAAAATGATTGCCCACGGGTGACATCGTATGTTGAACCGTCAAAAATAACTCTCAAGAATTCCCCTTCAAGGCAATTCCCGCACAAGCCCGTCATCTAATATGTGTCGAATCATGCAAATAACAAAAAAAATCTAGGTGTGCGACTTGGCAACCATCAACGATTAAAGATGTTAAAGAAATGCTAAATACTGGCAGCAGCAGTGTTTAATGTGACATTTTGAGTGGTTGAGCATTGCAGTGGTGAACAGCACGCCATGGCGTTAGCCAACCGCGACGTGAAATCACGGAATATCATACCATTGGACCATGAGGTTGCGCCTTTGATGGTTGTGCTGCCGAACAACGGACGGCTTACCGATGTGATGAGACATCCGACGGAGAAGATCAGCAAAACACCACGTGTCTTTACTTCCATTAAAATTAAAACAGCGATAAAACAGTGCAGATGGTTTGCATCATCCCGCGTTACTTCATTTTCACCGAACGCTTGACGCACCACTCAATTCTCGCCAGCACCGACTGTGCTCAAGCGCGCGCACCACTGGTATGCTTCTTGGAATATATTGTGACCTTGGAACGCGTTTATTTACAAGATAGGTAATGCAGAGGTGTAGCTCAGCGAAGGATCAAACAGCGTCGCTCGCGAGCCAGTCGAGTCTCTTACTCCTCTTCGTCGAATCTCTTCGCTAGCGCGTTTCACTTCCCTGTTCGCAGACGATGCCCTCTGGGCGAGTCACTCAGATGGTTGATGGTGGCACGGTTTAAGGCGCGCAACGTGTGTCAGTTGTGTTTTGCTAGAGCGGCGACCATTGATTGTGACGCTCGATGTTACGTACGTGACGTCGCTGAGGCGGTCAAGAATGAAGAATGGACCGGAATAGTGGGCCAAGAACTTCTGGCACAAACCACGTTTGCGGACTGGTGTTCATAACCACACAAGATTGTCCTTACTATAAGATACGGAGCGATGGCAGGCGTCGTAACGTTTCTTAGAACGCTGCTGGGATGCCAAGGTTCGGAGGCGTGCGATGCGACGGGCTTCTTCTGCGCGGCAGAGTGTCTCGGCTATCGAGGTTTCCACGTCTAGTGTAAAAGGTAGTATAGTGTCGAGACAAAATCGTGGGGGAGTGAGCGTACAGCAGGCAAAATGGAGAGTAACCTGTAGTCTCATGCTTCGCGGTATTGTACGCGTACGTGATGTAAGGTAGCACTTCTGTCCCAGTTTTTGTGCTTAGAATCGACATAAATAGACAGCATGTTCGTGAGAGTCCGGTTCGTGCGCTCTACGAGACCATTGGTCTGCGGGTGATATGGTGTGGCAAGGCGGAAATGGCAGGTAGACAGACGCAGGATCTCTTCAACGACGTCGGCAACGAACTGACGTCCGTGGTCGCTAATGACAACGCGTGGAGGACCATGGCGGAGAATTATACAGCGAAGCATAACTGCGACACGTGCATGGCCGTTGCAGCAGGTATTGCAGCAGTTTCTGCGTAGCGCGTTAAGTGGTCAACACAGACGACGACCCATCGATTGTTACTGCTTGATCGTGGAAGTGGACCGAGCAGATCGACACCAACAGTCTCGATGGGAGAGTTAGGAGGTGGAACAGGATGGAGAAGTCCTGGCGGCGTAGCCGTGGGACGTTTGTGTAGTTGGCATTGTTCGCATCCATCAACGTATTTTTCCGTGTCGTGTCGCATCTTGGGCCAATAGAACCTTTGCTGGATTCGTTGAAGCGTTCTGACGAAGCCCATGTGGCCGGAGGTTGCGTCGTCGTGTAAGGACCGAAAGACGTGAGCCCGTAAAGTGCGTGGAACAACTGGAAGCAGACGGGCGCCTTGTACGGAATAATTCTTCTTGTAAAGGACGCCGTCATGAACCACAAAAGAGCTTGGGTTTGCGTGTTCATTTGCGGAGGCGAACAGAGAATCTAAGGAGCGGCCCTTTGTTGGGCTGTCCGGAAAGTCGCGAGATCAGGGAACTCAGAGGCAATAGCACCGATATACTGGTCGAAGTTGTCAGCGTCGCACTCAGTCGTCGGTAGAGGAAGGCGTGATGGGCAGTCGGCGTCTGCGTGCCGGTTACCGCTCTTGTAGCGTACTGTGAAGTCGAACTCCTGTAAGCGCAAAGCCCATCGCGCCAGTCGTCCAGATGGGTCTCGGAGGCCTACCAACCAGCATAAAGAATGATGGTCGGTGATTACCGAGAAGCGACGTCCGTAGATGTATGGGCGAAACTTGTGCACGGCGAAAACGACTGCGAGGCACTCCTGTTCTGTGACTGTGTAATTTCGTTCTGCCTTGCTCAACGAACGACTCGCGTAAGCGACCACGTGTTCAGCATTGCCATGGCGCTGAACAAGCACTGCACCAAGGCCGATTCCACTGGCATCTGTGTGAATTTCCGTTTCAACAGAAGGATCGACATGGCGTAGTACCAGTCCTGAAGTCAGTGTGAACCGAAGCTGCTTAAAGGCTGCTTCACAATCCGGTGTCCAGTGGAAAGGGACATCCTTTTGCAGCAAGTAAGTCAGTGGTTGTGCTTTATCAGCGAAATTCGGAACAAATCGACGAAAGTAAGAACACAGGCCCAGGAAGCTACGCAACTCCCTGGGGGACTGCGGCTGCTTGAAGTTGCTGACAGCGGCGACTTTCTGCGGGTCCGGTCTCACGCCATTTTTATCCACCAGGTGTCCCAGAACCAAGGTTTCACGTTCTTCAAAGCGACATTTTTTTGAGTTCAGTGTAAGCGCAGCTTCCTCGAGACAGGTTAGAACGAGGTCAAGGCGATGATTATGTTCTTCAAATGCTCGGCCAAAAATCACCACTTTGTCCAGGTAATACAGGCATATTTACCATTTGAGGCCCCGTAAAACGGTGTCCATATATCTTTCAAATGTGGCGGGGGCATTAAACAAGCCGAATGGCATAACATTAAACTCAAACAGACCGTCGGGTGTAACAAAGGCCGCCTTTTCTTTGTCAGCTGGATCCATAAGGATCTGCCAATACCCGGATCGCAAGTCCACCGATGAAAAATAGGACGCTGAATGCAGGCAGTCGATGACATCATCGATGCGAGGAAGCGGGTACACGTCCTTCTTAGTTATAGAGTTGAGACGTCGGTAGTCAACGCAGAACCTCCAGGACCCATCTTTTTTTTCTTGACCAAGATAACAGGCGCGGCCCAGGGACTTGACGATTCTTGAATTACGCCAGAGGTTAGCATCTCGCTGACTTGCTTTGAAATTACCTTGCGCTCTGACGCGGAAACTCGATAAGGTTTCTGTCTGAGGGGGTGCGCAGATTCGGTGTCGATCTTGTGACGAGTGCGTGTGCTGGGCGTCTGAGGTCTATGCGACTTCCGTGCAAAATTAAATACTTTAGCGTGCCTGGCCAGCAGTGTAACCAACACTTTGCGCTTATGCGAGGGAATAGACTTGCTAACCATCTTATAAAATTCGTATTCCGTGCCGGATACATCAGCATAGTCCAAATTTGCCGCATTGCTGAGAGCTCCTATGCAGATACTGCACTGCCCTTCAAACATAGCAAGGCGCATTTCTCTGGTAGTACAACAGACTCGGATGAGCAGTTAACTACCCATAATTTAGTTTTTCCCTCGGTGAGAGACACAACGCAGCGCGGCAGAAAGATGTTTTTCTTCATGCAAGGCAAAGGCAACGGCTCAATCACAATATCAGGAGAACTGAAACTCGAGTCGGCATTCGAAGCAGCAACGGGCACGCTGGCAGTAGACCATGCCGGTAGAATAGCGTCTTTAACTACAACGAGGTTGTCGTCTCCGCTACGCTGAGGCTGCTGGGCGAGGGCGGACAACAGAACCTCGCCTGCCCCGCAGTCGACAGTCGCACGGCACTCTTGCAAGAAGTTAATTCCAAGGATAACGTCATGCGTGGAATGAGCGAGCACTGCGAATTCTGCCTTGAACGCTTTACCAGCAACACAAACAGACACAGTGCACACACCTACTGGACACAAAGCCGTGCCGCTGACTGCTCGAAAAGTAGAAGATTTATCCCAATAAAACATAACCTTGTGGCCAAGTCTCTCCTTGAAAACTAAACTCATTACAGAAACTGTTGCACCGGTGTCTACCAGAGCCATCGTGGGAACATCATCAATGAATACATGAACATTGTTGTGAAGCATGTGAAATAATGGAGGCATACTTGTGTGCAAAGCGCTACGTCCAGCGACCTCGCCTCCATCGGCCGCGCCGGCTAGTTTCCCGGTGGCGGAGAGGAAAGCCGCGGCCGGGGACGGGGAGATGGGGACCGTCGCTGGCGCGTAGTAGGTGGCGTCAAGCTCCCCACAGAGGCAGGCGAGTCACTGCGGATGTTCGGCCGGTGCCCGTGCTTCTGGCAGTTGAATCCGCAGGCCAGTAGGCGTAATCGGGCTGTTGGCTTCGCCGTGCAAGCATCGCTGGTCGGTCAGAAAACGTCGTGCGTGGGCGACGTCGCGATGGGCAAAACCGGGCGATATGTCCGCGAACACCGCACTGGTAGCACACGCGGCGTTCCCGAGGCACATTGAATGCTGCGGTGTGGAGAGGATGCTCAGGGAACTGTTGCCACTCGGACACAAACGGACGCGGTTGGCTGTCGTAGCTATAACTGCTGCGGGGCGCATAAGACGACTCGACGTAAGTAGCCGTTGGTGGCGGAGCCCTCAGCCGTGGACTGCGGGTGGAGTAACTGCGCTCGTCGAAACTCGCAGCATTGATGCTTGGGGATAGTGTATCACACTGCGGGTCTCCAGCTTGCATGGGAACAGAGACATGGCGACGCAGTTCCTCCCGTACAATCTGACGAATGGTGGAGGAAAGGTCGGCAGGTAGAAACTTTTGGCAGACATCGACGGTGGCAACAGTCGTGACGTTGGCCAGACGTCCGAACTTCGATGTGATGCGACGAGTTCTAAGAGCCTCGAAGGTTCGGCAGTGGTTAATCACGTCGGCCACGCATTCCAGGCTCTCCTTGCCAATGAGGAAGTGGTAGTCGTCATCGGCGATGCCCTTGAGTATATAACCCACTTTGTCTTCTTCCGTCATGTGGGCATTCACCGACTTGCACAACTTCAGAATCTCTTCAATGTAGGTTCTGCATGTCTCACCGGTGACTTGAGCCCTCTGCGACAACGTCTGCTCGGCACGTTTCTTCTTCGTTGCTGGGTCTCCAAAGAATTTCTTAATTTCCTCCACAAACTGGTCCCAGGTTGTGAATGTGTCTTCATGGTTCTCAAACCATACCAGCGCCGTGAAATCGAGGAAGAGCACCGCGTGAGACAGCTGGCTAGCCGCATTCCAACCGTTCGAACGGCTCATCCGCTGATAGTGGCTTAGCCATTCGTCCACGTCATCGCCGGGTTTCCCTGTGAAGGTTCGCGGCTCCCTGTAGTGGTAGGGTGACGTCCTGGCGGCTGGTTGCTGGTTGTCTCCGTCCGAGCTCATTTCTTGAGGTAATGGTGCCAAGCCCGCTAGTCGACGGCTGCGGCGAAGCTCGTGTAGCGGTTCCGTCGTTAGGGGACGGTGCCTCTCCGGTATCACTTGGTAGTAGCTAGCTTACCCAGCACCTTCCACCACAATTGCGACGATGGAACGCGTTTATTTACAAGATGGGTAATGCAGAGGTGTAGCTCAGCGAAGGATCAACAGCGTCGCTCGCGAGCCAGTCGAGTCTCTTCCTCCTCTTCGTCGAATCTTCGCTAGCGCGTTTCAATATCGATGAATGAACAAACTTTAAAGCCCGGCAGTTTTCACCGAGTGAGGGGGGGGGGAAGACAACCCCTGTCCCTTCCCACTCTCCGTCGATACATCATAACTGAAATTTTTGTCTGTCTGTATTGTTGTCTTTTTGCCTAACGATTCAGCCATCCAGCGAAAGTTTAACCCTTTGCTCAACGCCCAGCCATCTTGATCTGGTGGCTGGGTTCATACTCGTGAATATTGTCAATCAAGAAGCAACTATTACGCATATTTGAGGCAACACATTAATATCTAAGTATTAGGTAGTGTGTTTCTTAATTTAGAAAATTTATGGATATGCAACTCTAAAGACCACAGTGTTTATTACGCTGCGCTTAAAATGCGACGCTACATGAATGAAAAAGTGGATGTTTCCTACGCTTCACTAAAATGACCTGGTGCTGCCACCTAGCAGTAACTCTGTGTTCTAAAACACTTTCGTTTTTTCTTCAATTACTGCCGCAAAAACACATCGTAAAGAGTCCAATAAAGTTTCAATAATTCAATCAATCAATTAACATTCCAACCAGATGGGACCATATCTCACGTAGCGCTTTCAGACAGAAGACTATCGTCTTCCGACGTCCTTTGCAGCGAAGTACGGAGATACGCGGCCATTTTTTATAGCTCCCTTCAAACGTGAAAGGCCAGTTTTATTGTGAGCAATGACCGTCCCCGAAACAATGTTTTCGGGCTCAATCGGCGTGGAGTCTTTCCTATTCTTCCCAGCGTTCTTCACGAACGCGGGTAAGGAATTCAATTTTTGGATTGTCGGAAATTTTCTGAAATGTGCGATTCCTGACATCCACCAGCACATCGCCTTTTAGCCCAGTAACGAAAAATATTTCAATGAAAGGTACATAGCAGGTATACCACTTCCCGATGGCTTATTTGTTTGTGTGTTGGTTTGTTTCTTTGTTTGAATTGCCGGTGAAACGCATTCGTACACTTCAGTTTAGTTGGCATCGCACCTTGGTTGGCATTGAGCAATCATTGGTGTACATGGCGTAGTGGTGCAGGCACTCGGTTTCTGACCGAACGGGCCAGGTTTCACGCCCCAGCTCCAGAAACAAAATTTATTTTAATTTCTTTATTTTTCATAGCCGCGAATGAAGAGTGTTTTGGGGATAAAGAGAAGGCTTCACTGTGAAAGCTGGGCTTGAAAATTACATCGACAGATCCCCAGAGATACACCGTAGCTTTAAATAGGCCTGCTGTTAAAAGAATGGCAAATAAAGGAGAACTGAACATGTTGAAAAAGCATAGTGGAGTTGCTCCTGTACTCAAAAACAGTCTTAGACTCTAACTAGACTTATAACGCCTTCAATGCAGCATGAACGCGTTTCCAACGCAGCCTTTAGGCGGTGGTAAGTCAAGGACAGTTTCAAATGCGGATGCATTTCTTAGTCGCACTATGTCAGGCATCCGGCGGTGTCCGCGCGACGACGGCTGTTGTTTCTCTGCTATTACTCCCTCTCCCATAGCAACAGCTGCGGACGCCCGCAATTACCCTCGCCCCTTGCAACCGGAGCATGTAGTGTGAGAGAGTGGAGGTTCACTCTCTCTCCTCCCTGCGCTTCATTTTCTCTCCTCCATTAGCTTCACTTTCCCGTCAGCTCGCGCCTCACTCTCAAGTATTCACTGGCTGGGTGCCTCTCAAGAACATCCGCAAATGTGTGCTCGAGACGCCACTGTGAAATACCGATGCCAAGCCGAGAACGTTGACGTCCCAATGTCCCGTCTGCTCGCTCCTCATTCTCGACCGTTCGCTGACTGGGCACCTCTCAGGGCTATAATAGAAGTCAGTGAAGGCGAATGTCTGACTGCAACAGTACCCTCTCTCGGCGCAAGAAATGCAAGAGAGTTTTAGTGTTGGGTACCCAAGCGGCTTGCATACGCAGGACGTTGGGGCGGCGGTATTGCGCATGCGCGAAACCCCAGACAGATGCGTCGCAAGATCGCTGGGGCGATGGGGCCATGCGTCCGCGCGGTCCACCTTCGCAAGAACTCACGGTATCCGCACTGCGGATACTCTAGCCGTCGAGTTAAAATAAGCCAAAGTGCGAGCACTTATAGCGATTACACGGTTTCAGCCAGATTTCCAAAGCTAGAATGGCCTGGAACATAGAAACTAAAAGGCATATGCCAGCCCCCTATTAGCTGAATAGGTGGCGCCATCTAGCGCGGCCATAGGGAAACAGACAATCACAACTTTGTTATTGCAGAAACATTGTGCATTGTACATCTGGTGCAAAAAATGCGCTGCGACAATATTACAAATGAGTAACCTTTTTATTCATTTTCACCTCAAAAACATTACGCGTAAGCTAACATGTTCATGACTGCGGTTGCACGAAGTGTCACAAGATGTCGACACTGTCGTTACAGTGAACTTGTATTTTTTACTTTTTCTCGTATACCAGATTACTGTACACAATAAAACAAGTGTCCTGATCACTATTTATGTTTAATTTAACATTTTAAATCATAAAAAGACTTAAATAATACTTACGCGACAAGACGCTATGGCTCTGCGAGCGCGTGTGAACTTCGTGTGGCTTGCGTTTGCGTGCGTGCCACTGTGGCGCCAACTAAAAGGCATTCCGGTTGGGTATGGATTGGGCACGCAACGCCGCACGCTCCCAAGTCCACATCGCCCCAAGAGAATGCGTACCCAGCACTAAAACTCCCTACATTCACATTTCCTCACAATTTCCTTCAAGGACGTAAGGGCGTTTCTTGAATACGGGGGTAAGGCAATCAAAGAGGGTGGTTTGATTAAATTAAAGGCAAACGAAATTCTTATCGCAACTGCCAGAATGACGTACATTATAAGAGAAAAAAGAGATCTTTCATTTTTTGGGAGTGATAATTTTCTAAGTGTATGTCTCTCTTAAAAAATACACGTGACCTCTCTTTCGAGATAATTTTACTCCCTTCAGAGAGTCGTGCGACCCAGAAAAGATTGAATGTTTATCTCTAAACAGAAAACAGAATCACACACCAGGAAACCCAAGACGCGCCGATGAGTAACAAGCCAATATTTTTTAGTGCATATCTTTGCTGGAAATCGGTACACCGGTTTGTTAGAAGACAAGCTTAATTCTATAAAACCCAACAAAACCTTCCCGATGCAGTGCCCAAACATTTCCGTGGTGTTGGAAGCGACCAAGGAGTTATTTTTTTCTTTAAGTCTCCTCGGAGATGGTTACCTCTCACCCACATAACATGGACGTGTAGACTCAGCCCACGCGAAATTAAGTCACCCTCATTAGGGAAAAATCCTCTTGAGGGGCAGTCTGGCTTGCAAGCAAGAATCAAGAGAGCCAAGTTGCTCTGCTCAATCAGGCCCAGCGAGCCGCAAAGACCAGTAAGGAGGGACCTACCCTCGTTCAGCCGAACTTCCTCCACTACAATAAAATTTTCGCTACTACTACTTAGGTTGCAATATAGTCTGATACTACTGAAGTGGACACGCATGTTTGTTTGTTTTGTCACAATCATTATTCTATACGCCTTAATGATGGCCTCATAAGTCTCTATGAGATGAATTTGCACCGTCGGACCTACCAGCTTAAGATTCCGACCAACTACCTCTTATAGATGTAGTGGCGTAGATAGGAAGGCAAAGAAGTAACCAACGCCCATCCCGTTTCATCCTACTCCATGACCTCACCTCCTAGAATGTAATGGAAGACACCTAAGAAAGCCGCGCGAAGCTTGCCTAGGTGCTATCGATGCTATTGACTTAAGAATAAGGTCTTTATTGGCTTCCCTAATTGCTTTATAGGCCCAGCAGACAATTAGGTCCTCACCTACTTGCATTTATTTGCTGTGAAGTAAGCGCGTAATGCTAGATACATAATTACTGAAGGGAGCCGTCTTCCTCGTCTACTAAGTAATGCATGCGAATGAGGCTCGCCGGATCGGCTTCGAGTGAATAAGCAAGGAGGTCTCGACGACGCATTACTGCCACGGCGAATGAGAGGCATTCATTATTTCGAGGAGGCGTGCAAAGGCTTTTTAGCAGTGACGTTGAGTAGTTACAGCGTGCCCACATTTGAATGCGCCGCGACTTTTTCCTAATTCCAAGCGTTACGATGAATCATTGGTTGGTTTTCTATTGCTTGAAATCGCTGATCAAGGTTCTGTGTACAGCAAATATACGCCCGAACTACAGGCAGATCTCGTGATGGCTTAATTCAACAGCAGCCGATTTAAGATGGTAACAATTTAGTGAATGAAACATACGGTGATGAAATTGTGTTTTTATAACTTACACATGGATCGTTACACATGATTGGGTCGTTGTGCTCAACGACGTTTGAAGGGCTCCTTGCATCTTTTAGATGTATATGTACAGTGAGTTTTGCATAATAAAGTTGAATGTATATGCACTTCACGTGGCTCGAAAGGAAGAAGCATACATGTACTGGCAATAATGGAAGGAAAACCACTGGAAACTATAGGCGAAATGCCTAACGTTGGCTTTGGTGTGCCGTGGCTAACCTCCCCATTTCATGATGAATTGGAAGAGTGGTTCGTACGAGAAGAAGGAATTAAAAGGACGCTATTCGCTGCCTTTCATTGTTGGGGCATGACTGAGAGCTTTTAGGGATGGGGAATAGGGCACTAAGATTAAATAAAGAAGGAGAGGAGATATAAAGTAGCGAGAAGCATGACAATAAAGTGTTTTGTCAGTCGAGCGGTCGCAGTTAAATTTAAACGCATTAACGAAGAAGCACGAAGACAGTGATGGTATCAGAAAACCAGTTGCAAGCTTGTGCGCCACCTCGTGTCTCTGTCTCGTCCCCATGCCGTAGTACGAAGCGCAAGAGGGAACCATAATATGACGAGTGGAGTACATTTTAGTGCAACGTGGATTTAGAGCTGAAAAGAGGACGAACATGTTTGTGGTGCGTGGCGGCGCCGCTCATGAGGGAGCGGGAAGAAGACGAAGGAGGAGATCGGAGCACTCATCGTCCAGGTTCGCCTTGGGTAAAGTGTACTAGTACATTGTACCTTGGGTCCACCCGTGAAAAGCTCGGTGCCGCAACGGACCGGTAGCCGTCGCAACCCTCGATCTCTTCTGCTGTCTGACTGCCTCGATCCGCTTGGCTTTTCGAGCGCTCCAAACTCCAACAACCAAAACTACCCCTTTGATCGCTCTGCTGGGGTGCTTGCATAGCTTAAAAAATGCTTGTTTCGTTTTCTCGTCTATAGTGATTAATAACTCTTTGTTCGGCTGCTTCACAGACGTGACTGGGCTTAAGAGCCTTTCCTTGTTATTACCTTGTGATTAATTGTAACAGCGGAATCAACACGTCAATCCCGAAGTATAGTTAATGAATGGCGTCCAGAATCGATATTGATAGGCTTCTTAGGGAGTCGGTATTGATAGGCTTCTGGAGTCATTACGTGAAATTCGCTTTTGAAGTGAACAATATACAAGATATCAAAAACGCGTTTTTACTATTCTAACAACGAAAGAGGAGAGATTGGTGTCATTACGGTGGCACTGGAAAACCTTCTCGTTTAGCAAATAAAATGCGTAGTAACAAAAATAATGAGGGAATAAGATGTATTACTGTAGAACACACGATGTGAAAATAAAGCACTCTTCGAAAGGGCAATGTTAACTGAAAATATTGTTCAGTATCATTACTCCCACCCCACTGCATATGCATACTTCAAGGGGAGCAGAAGGGCAAAGATGGCGTGTTCAGGACATCATACGTCCTCTTGATCCATGCTATGCTAAACTTTGTGTAGTTTGATTTCTCAACTGCATGACCCTTATCATCTGAAGATGACGCCCACTAGGCGTATTCATTATGGCCGCGCAGTGAAAGTAGCAATACATTTTGCTGTACTGCAGCTCATCTGGACCACCCGGGGAACACTCTGGCCCGGGGAATCTGTTCCAGTAGGAACAGGGAGGTCGGCCAGCTTCTAAGCGCGTACTGCATGACGACAGCAAAAAGTGGAGGTGGAATGATAATTTGAGTTCTAAACTTGACGCCTATGTGCACAGCTTTATTCCCGTTTGAATCTCCCCTCTGCCCCATTCATTTTAAGAGACACTAAAGCGGAAAACCATTTCTCTCGTATTAGTAAATTTTTCTATGCTTGCTGCTAGAAAACATTTGCTAAGCGAGGAGAAATTACGCAAAAAAAAGTGCGAGTGGAGATGCCAAATTTAAGTTTTCGCACCACTCGTGGTGACGTCATAAACTTTGATGACGTCTACTGGATCCTAGGCAATTTCTAGTCGGCAAATATTTGGTACATTGTCTTCTGAAAGAGCCATGGATGTAATATACCAAGTTTAAAAAAAAACTTCGTTGAATCGATTTGGCAAGACTTAAAAAAGAATTTTAAAAAACGAAAAAAAAGACGCTTAACTTCGTTGCGTCAACATCGGACTTTTCGGCGGGAAAACAGGAAGTGAGACTGCTGACATTATTTTTTTAATATTAACGACGCCTGCAGTTTTACATCTCAAAATGCAGATACGATTATGAGAGACGCCGTAGTGGAGGGATACAGATATTTTGACCATTTGGTGTTATTTAGCTTGCACTGAAATCATGCAGGACACAGACCTCTTAGATACCACCTCCACACAAAGGTGACTGCCGCGGCCGTGATTTAACCCTTGACCATTGGGTGTGCAGCGGAGCACCATAGCCATTGCTCCACCACGGCTGACGACACTGATTTTCTCATCTATTAATAAACCTATAGTGGTGACATTGTCGATACCAAGAGTTGTCATTCGGACACATCGGCAGAAAATTCGATAGTGCTATTATGAGATTCATTTCCTTATGTATTAATTAACCTGTGGTGGTCAAATTATTAACTCCAGAGTTCTCACATGCAAAGCTATATAAGTGATTGTTTCACTCTACTGTCCCTTTAACACGCCCTGAGCTACTGTCCTCGCCATATGGTGCACCTAATCCCTCGCAACTAAGCTAGCCTACTTTAAAGTACCCCCAAATAATAGGGAGAAATTTTCTAATGTCGACATCATAATTAATCGCCACCGAGAGCGAATAAAGCATTGTTACAGTTGGACAATAGGCCTACACGAGCAACTCAGGGACAACAGGCGTACGCAAGCGACTTTAGCCCGAACGGGTGCTTGTTGTCACAGCCAAGTGGCATTTCGCAGCGACACCAACGACAATAGCGACAGATTGTGGGAGTGTGTCTACATCCCCTGTTTCATTCTCTCCCTTTACTCTCTCTTCTTTCAACTTCCCCCACTTCTGTTCTTCAGTGCGGAATGTCGCACAGGATTTTTTTTTCTGGTAAACTTTTCAGCCCTCATCCGCTCCTCTTAATCTATATCCCTTTCTTCTTCAGGCGAATGATTTTTTTTCTTTTGCCTCTTGCATAAAGATTCCTCGAAATAAACTGCAAGTAAATCAACACGATGAAGCGATATTTGCAGCTCATAAGTGTTGTTCACAAAAAAAAAAACAGTGAACGTAAGGATAATGGTTTACCGTTGCGAATGCAAGCAGTGGGAGACGCGTTGAAGTGTTGACACCATAACTAAAACGAAATTATAGCAAAGTGACTAAGCTTTCACCACGCAATGCGCCACCTGTCCTAACTTCCTTTTCACTTTGAGTAGTAAAAGAGAGCACGGTGCAACGCGAGTGAGGAGTGGCATAGCGTGAGCGCATGGAGCACGAACGTGGGGGCGGCTTCCAAAAAAAGCGCCCTTTCATCGACTCTAATTAGCCCGAGTCGCGAAAAAAGGCGAAGGCCTCGAGTGCAAGCGCGGTGACTAGCTCATGTTTTACGGCTCCGGCCAGATCGGAACGACGCATGCGGCCGCACTTTTCAGTCGGCGCTTCATCACGACATCCCACGTGGTACAAAACACACGTATGTAGTGACCTCTAGCAGCGGGTGCAACAGTGCGCGCCCCCTCGTCACCGACGAATGCGAGCTGTAGGTCCAAAGGTCGGAACCTCTGGGTACTTGCATGAGAGCAGAGAGGGAGTGAAACCGGCAGAGACGGCAACGTGGTAAAAGGTAGAGGATTTGATTGCGCGGCCGCTGGTTTAGCGGGGATTGCGATTTGTTCCGCTACTGCGTCTGCTACTGGCACACTCGGGAGCTTCGCTTTGCGGAGGAACATTTAGCGAGGTCGAGGCTGTTGGGGAAGAAGAATGGCCCGTTGCAACCATCGGCACGTGACGGGGTTCGTTATACCGAAGGTGTCAAGCGTGTCATCGTTGCGTGAAGCCAATGCAGGCGAGGACAAACGAGCGAAGTGTTGAAGTTTCAGTCGTATGGATGATGATGGCTTGATGAGTTATGTGCGACTCTGAGACAAAGCGCCTTTGGCGACGCGTTTCCTTTCTATCTGACAACGGCAAGTTTTGCACACAGGGTGACTAGAAAAAAGAAGATAGATTGATGAGGAGGGAAAAAGATTCGTAGCTTTGCTTCGTTGTAAGCGTATAGTATAGCAATGTATAGGCGTGGCTTGGCAGTGCCCGAATTCATGGAGAGGATGCTGCGTTATGAGGCAGTATTATTTTTTGCAAGTTTTTTTAGGCTTTGCGGCTATTATCAGAAAGGAGTACCCCGTGACGGACAAACGGCAAAAACGAAAATTGAAGGGTACAGTCGAAAAATGCAGCACAGCTCTTCGTAGCACGGCAGCCTACGCAAAGGAGGAAAATAAAATCAGCTTGCAGTATAATCAGATTTAATTTTATATGTTCCCTGCATTTTCTTCTGAAAGGCGGATGCATAAAATCTTGCACCAATAGGCGCTCACTCTACAGTGGCACCTATTCTCAATAGGCGCTCACTATACAATGGCACCTCATCTATTGTGCGTGTTCGTTATTAATATGAAAGCAATCAGTAACGATCAACTAGCCCAGTTAAATGCCTTTACGGCTCACGCCGCTTTCAGAGATTATTGCCAGTGCATGACTATAAAACCATTTTGTAGTAGCGGGCACAATAGGTGGTCGTATTTCGATGATTTTGGCGGGCCTCTTCGCAGCTGTTAAGCTCTTTCCGACTTAAAGTCGTGCAGTGTTTGGTCAGAGAAAATCTACTGGCTACGTTTCAGCTTCTTTTGTTAACCACCTGTAAAAATGTCTGAGCGGTGAGTAAGCGCATGCTGATTTGTGTTGAGAATGATTTTATATATACGACACACGGAAGACCTCGACCACAAAAGCGGCAAACACCAATCAAGATTTTTGTACCAGACGAGATCGATAATAGAGGGAGACTTAAAGGAACCGCTAGAAACCCTAATGTTGCCCTTTTTACCGTCGCTTGTCAGTCAGCTACAAGTAATGTTAGAGCGCTGATTGAGCGCGTTCTGGTTCACGATGGTAATTTTCCGTCCATGGCACACGGCAGAGCTCAATCGCAACAGCTGTGCCTTAAAATTGGAAAAAGTGAATTGCGAAACGAGTCTAGCGTATAGGAATGTCGACAATCAGCGTCCACATATAGAGACTGAAAAGTAGAAGCAAATAGAGTGAAAAAAAAAGATTAGGTTCTATAGTGTGGCCTTGCGTAATGAGTAACAAGTTTCTAGAAAACCAATAGAGTGAAAAAAAAGATTAGGTTCTATAGTGTGGCCTTGCGTAATGAGTAACAAGTTTCTAGAAAACCAGCTTCCAGTGAAACATGTTTTAATTATTTAGTTGAAAAATAATTAAGTCATAGGCGTTAACGCGTTGTAGAGCCAGCATCGAAAATTGTGAGGTTCTGAGGTCTGAAAAAAAAGGTATTTCCCAGTGATTCGTCACTGTATTTGGTCGAACTGCACAGTACAAAATAGCGAGTTTTAAAAGAGGCGGGAAATTTAAATTGGAGGCTGCCTGCTGAAGCAGCGCGAACATTAAGCTTTTTCTACCCTATAACTGTCCCTAAACATTCAACACTATAGCCGTGCATGTGGAATGTGTACAATAGATACATTGCACGTATCGCTTGCCGCCGGTCGAAGTTTATCCAAGAACAACTTACTTCGCGAGAATATCTGCCATTTATTTACACACGATTTCGTTAAACGTACTCTCCGTGACTTTCATGGCACTTTTGGATTAGCTTTATTGATTCTGCATTGCTCTCCAAGCATGATTATAACGCTCAGAACCAGTTGAATACATGGAGTGGAGGCAACTACGCGTGTATACTTCTTACATTCCTAACTTCACCTGAACATACACCGGTTACTTGCGCCATACATGAAGCAGCTATAAACAGGCTCCTTAGTTTAAATAACTGATGACAGTTGCAAAACCAAGCACAAACATGGAAGTTTGAGTGATGAGAGAGAGAAAAGAAAACGAGAGTATTGCAGCCGTTGACGTAGCCTTAATTAATTATAAAAAGTGCGAGCGTTCCCCAAATGGCACAACTTGTTCGACATCTTAACCAAATCTTGACAACGTTCACTCTACAATAGTTAAACTGTTATACATTACCCACAGTCAACATTATGGTTAACGTATAACAGTTTCACACTTTGCTACACTTGAAAACGAATTCTTGTACAAAGCATGTAATGAAGCTAAGCAGGGTGATCATTTATGAGTCATCAGCCCTGACATGCTCTTTACGTCAGTGAAATATGAACAGCAGAAATACCAACGGCTCACCTTCAGCGTATACCATAAACACCGGGAGAAATGTACGGCTAAGCTGTTATTGTCGAAGTAGATGCTTATATTACTTATTTGTCGAGGTGCATACAAATTCCTTAATTTAACACACATGAAACTGCTGCCGTCCTGGATGCATAAGAACGTACAGCAAGCTTTGTTCCTATGTGCCTTCAGATTGACCGAAAAAGAAAGCTTAGCAATATTCCTTTAACGATTAGAGAACGCACTCCGTTGTCAAATCTTGGCTGCATATCATGCGTAATTTTTCCCACACTTCAATCCTTGCGAGTTACTTCATTTTCTTTAGTCAGAAAACTTGCGAGCTACTTCATTTGCTTTGGCCAAAAAACGATAGCCTGGTCTGTTTCCTGTTTGAGTGCGAATAGGTTCGAAATTGCACGCGAAGTTTCAATGATGGATTGCAGCCGTTGAAAGCAGTCGATACCTTTGCCGAGATCACGGCCTTTATTGAACCTACGAACCTTGCAGTCTCTCCTGCTCTCCCCCCCCCCTTTTTTTTTGTTTCAGCGACTGCTCTCAGCTCATTGAAAAATAACACTCGCAAACTTACTAGAACTTGTTCCGAGAGTGCATTTTCCATAACACGCTCCTTACGAAATTACATCATCTCCTGCTAAACGAACGTGAGCAAGGAAAATAGGGTAAAACGAACGGCAGGGAGGTTAAGCAGCATATAGGCAGCCGGTTTGCTACCCTGCGCATGGGAGGGAATGGGGTAGATGAAAAATAAAGAGGAGAGAGGGAAGAAAGATAAACATAGCGCATTCAGCAGCACACGCGCGCACACTCAGTCATAGTCGTGAGGCGATGTGAAGCAGACTGGGGGTACACACCGCGTTTGAATCGGTCTTTCAGCCTCTATAGTGTTCAGAGAGTGTAATGGAGAGAGGCCACAGCGTCTTAACGAGCCTCCTACGCAGAACCGAACGCGCTAGCGCGTGCCATCGTGTTCTAACTATATACAACACGTAGGTTTGTTGTGCGTCTGCAGAATCTCGTTTCGCGATAAAATGACAGAATTGCTGAGAAAGTATAAAATGGAGAGGCCACAGCGTCTTACCCAGCCCTTAACACATTCCGGAACGCGCTAGCGCGTGGGCATTTTCTGGCAGTGCTTGGGCTAGCTGTTGCACATGCGCAATCAAAGTTGTCACGCCCCACATCGAATTGAACTCCACCACACAATGTTTTATATCTAATAAACGCAATTTTGTGAATGAAAACATGCTTGTCTGCTGTTGTGTTCTACGGGCAAAATGCCTCAGCGTGTTGGACTACCGTGCGTTGGACTAACTGGTAAAGGTGTTATATAAATACTGAGACACAAAATTTTCTTAATACAAATGTGTGCTCTGTTGTGGTAACCTACACCACTGTTGGCTTCATCTCAGTATTTCAACACGTTTATCATCATGTTGTTTTATATGGAGGGGTATTACAAGTTCAAACTGTGCTCTAGTGTAATTAAGCCTTAAGTGTATAGCGTATTTCTTAGGGGCATGCAAATGTTCAAAAATTTTGAATAACAAATCACATAGCCTTACTTTCGATTCGGTACTCAATTGAATGGCACCTTTTTGAAATTCCAACTATTTTTTGAATAACTTTCGTATATTAAGCACTGATGGAAAACCCCCAAGGAATGATACCTTCAAAGAGCGAAGGACACTTGCCTCTGCTTTACTCATCAGTTCTGGAGTTTGTTTTATAATAACTGAAAGAAAGAGCTGCGGCTGCACTGAGCTGTAGAAATGTGATTTTTTTCCCGTGTTTACATTGATATCAGCATAGCCAGGTGATGTTCGCATGTAAATTGTTCTTACAAAGACAGTATCCTGCACTGCTGGTTGAGCGATTTTATTTCAAAGACACATGTTGTGGGGAGTAGTTTATCTGCTTCATTTTGTTAATAGCTATACGTATTGTGTTTGGTTCAACATCGTTACATTTTAATGAGGAAGTTTTATTTAGAAACCCCAGACAAAATAGTACCTTGACTACCATAGCCACTCCTGTATTTCACTCTACGGTTACTATATAGCTATGGTTACTACATAACTATGGAGCTTACAGCGATTTTTGAAGTTGTGGCAGTTTTTGTTTATTAAATCAACTTGCAATATTTCTTCCATACTTCAACTAGCGAATATTTGTATGAAATAAATTTCTGTGGAATTTCTGGGATCTATTTAACATGGTTGCCTTCCAGTCCGAAAACGACTCGAATAGTGATCTAGTCGTATTCGTATTCCATTTCATCACTATTCAATTCGTATTCGATTTGGTTCCAAAATAAGTATTTGTACACCTCTAGTGCCTACTTTTACCTATAGATGCATATTTCACGAGTTTGGTCACCGGTCCCAATCCTAATAGGGAGCAAATGCAAGAGTGTGTGTGTGATAGTAACAACTGTAATCTCCTATAGAAAAACCAGGTAGTGACACTTAGTCAAAACTTGTAGACTAGTTTTAATGGTTCACTTTATATGCCAATGCGTTTATTATTCCTCGAAACCACGCTTGAACGTACGCGCAGAAATTATCAAAGCATGCCCTCTTCTTAACTTCAGGTATCTGCAGGCAATATGGACAATGACATCATGATTGCGAAGTGTTTTGTTTCTTAAAAGAAAACCTAAATGTTCCACGAAGGAGACCTGATTATTGGAATGAAACGTTTGTATTAAGTGAAAGCTTGCATACGCCTCGGTTGTTTGGGACCCTCAATGTAAAAAGGATGTCGTCTTGCTTGAAAAAGTTCGACGGAAGGAGGTAAAATTAATTTCTAGCAAATATAAAATACGGGAATGGCCAACACAAATTATGCAACCTAATGACATGCAAACATTGGAATCTCGAAAGAAAATTAACCGGTTAACGTTGCTACACAAAATTCTTTCCGGTAAAGTTACAATAAATTTGCCCAACTGTGTGAAACGTTTATCTTCTGGAAAAACAAGGCGTAACCATGAATATTCACTGGTGCCTGTTTTTGCTCATACTACTGCTTTCAAAAATAGTTTTTTTTCCATAGGACTTATGCCGACTGAAATTCCTTACCAATAAGTGCTTTTCAATCCGAAGAACTTGAAAAGGAATTGAGGCTTTTTTTGTCTGGTTAAGTTTTGAAGGATGTATGAATATAGCGTGTTGGCAGCGGCTGAGTGAATTATTTGTACACTTTTGCTGCGTGTGGTCATTGTTTATCTGCCGTAACAGTACTGACTCAGAGCTGTATAAGTCGTCTGATTATGTGATGCGACAGTGCACAGCTTTCTATTGTTTGTTGTTGTTGCTCCTCCTGTTAGGGCCTAAGTTTAGGCCTGCAGAACCTGTAAATAAATAAATAAGTAAATAAATAAATGAATAAATAAATAAATAAATAAATAAATAAAATGGCTATTGGCAACTGCCCAATGATACCAGCCATGTATGCATGCCTTTTCTTTTTCAAGAAACAAAGAAAAAACGTGGCTGATCCTTCCTTTTTAGAAATCAGTATGACGCGAAACTTTAACGTGCCTTCACAGACGTAATTGAGCATTTTTTGTGCATTGTTTCACCACAATTAGAGGGCGAAAGAATTAACGCTTTAGCACAAAATTACAATGTCACGCGAAGAACGGCAAGCAGCTCGAAACTTGCTGCGCCCACTTCAAGCAGAAAGCATGCACGACGTGAGCATACAAAGGACGTGTGCGGACAACAAACTGTCACAGCTCCACACTTAAAACACGCTGCTGAAGCAGGAAGACGCATGAATTGAACGCTCAAGTATACACAAGACAAGCGCAAACAACTGTCACAATTGTCATTTCTTCGTGTGTGACCGACGGGCTCCTTTAGTAAACGCGGCCGCGGCAGCGAGCGAAGTGACCGTAGTGCTTTCTTTAAGCACTGTAACTTGAAAGCAATCTTGCGGTGAAAGTGCAAAAGTACAAAGTGCCTGAATCCCCAGATAAGCGCGTGCGCTTGTGAGCGACCACGCCAGATAGCATCTATACGCACTTTGACCACGGCATGTGGAGGCGCGCCCGCATAGCAGCACGCGGGGCAACGATTTTTTGAGCGAATGCACCCAACGCGCGCTGCTTTCACCTTCTCCATACACATGACGAAAACACGCTAAGGTTGCTGAGCTCTGAGGACTGCCAACGGTACTTGGTGTATATAAATGGCTTGCTGAAAGCATACTTGTCCATGTGCGCTCCGTGGCGTAGCAGTTTGTGCCAAAAACTGCGGATTTGAAAGGTCACTGGTTCGACGCCCCCAACAAAAGCTTTCCTGCGTGTTTTTTTTTTCGTTTGCAATTTGTCAGGATTTATTTTACATCATGATATCTGTCACGAAAGTGTGTCAGCGGGGCCATGATGGACCACGGCATGAAACACTTTCGTGTTAATAAAACGAACTATTAATAATTTCGCCTGTCGATTATTTTTGTGAAGGTATTATTACGCACCTATTTGCATGCGTTGTTTTTGTGGCTCGCGCAAGAGATCACTAAAAATGGTAAAACGAGTTCTCTAGAGCAACGGCAACGATGACAACAAAAAAGTGACTACGTGCTTTATATATATTTTGGACACTGCCTGAAAAAATTATGTCTGCGTTTACAATATTATGCATACTTAATTTTTAGCTATTTTCTCTCCTCCTATTCATTTGTCAGTTTATAATCAGTACCTTCTTTCTAATATGAAAGGCTCAAAAAACGCCTACCTTACAATATTACCACATCTGAGCGTAACGAGAACCTTAGCGCAAAAAAAAAAAAACAAAAAAGCGCTTTAAGTTGAGAGAAGCGCTCATGACAAAACTTTAATTAGTTCTCTTCTCATTAATTTAGCTTGAATGGAACATTTTTCAAGTGAGCGGACCCCAAACATTTCAGTTTTGGTGGCTTTCCTGCGTGTGTGGGGCAACCATTTCACAATGTGGCACAGACGTCTTAGAAAGACAAAATTAAAGCTACAAGAAATTTGCGAGCTCTGTATCTAGGTTGGCACTGCAGTCCAATTTAGCCTATCCCTTTGTCACGGCCTACGAGGTTAGGTTACGCTAAGTTTTGGGTTCACTGCGGGTTGACCCCACTGGCTTAATTTAATTGCAGGTGTGCGCAGAGTAAAAAAGCGCTGAAAACTTTCATTGTGGACACGTGCCTAAGAGGTTCCAGGTGCAATACCCGTGGGCAAAAGTTTTTTTTTCCTTCTTTGCGTTTACGTCAATAGGTCATGCTCACCGGCGCGTTCACGTAATTACTACGCTATGCGTCATTCCCAGTCAGAATGTTTAAACAGCGCACTGTCTGTCGTGATTGGTCTTAATTAACGTAGTCGTAAAACCAGAGTGACCTAACTAATGAAGCGAATGACTTTGTCAGAGAGAGTTTCTGTACCCAAGCTGTCAACATTTTGCGCCTAAAAATGTGAAAGTACTGACTGTTGGAGAAAGTTTCCCGGTTTTAATGCATTAAACACACAATACAGCTGTGCCTGTGTCACTAGAATCAAAATGTGTTAGTATGTATACGATCAACTGAACTATACATGCATGCGTGTGAATGTTCAAGTGAAATGTGAGCTCCTGCAAGCGAACTGCACATGGCCATTTATTTATTAGTTTTCTTCAGTTTGCTACTAAAGTTTTTTTTGTTTTCACTTGTTCATTCTCTATTTCGGGGAACATTTTTCCGTTGCGTGTGGCCGAGCTTCTAGAAATTAAGTAGCCGAGTTTATATGAACCTCAACCTCTCCACAGCAAGTCAGATACAACAGAACCGAACAGAACGGAAAGCGTTCCCGTTGCGATCAATAGCACACTTCAACATTATTTTCCTCCATAACGAAAAAATTGTAGCGATAAAATATTGACATCTGACACCTTCATTTTGCGTTGCGACAGTGTATGATTTATGGCCAAAAATATGAATTTATCTGCAAATCGGTGCAGAGCAACGGAGCGTCACTCTAAATAAAATCACATAAACTAAACTACCGCGCTCTTTCTGGCACTACTAGCACTCTCGTTAGCTAGCCCTTCTAATATTCGTTATATATATATATATATATATATATATATATATATATATATATATATATATATATATATATATATATATATATATATATATATATATATATATATATATATATATGACTGCTGATGTTGGCTACGTGCTAGTTAAAGTATAAATAATAATACAGCCTTTATTGATTCCTGAAACAACGGCACAATTTTCTACAAGGGGTATTGTCAAGAATTCACTTCGAGGGTGGGGTCTGGTCTGCCCAGCCTTTTTGTATGTATGTATGTATGTATGTATGTATGTATGTATGTATGTATGTATGTATGTATGTATGTATGTATGTATGTATGTATGTATGTATGTATGTATGTATGTATGTATGTACAAAATGTAAAGAATTTCGGAGAACCCCTGAGCCACCCACTTCGCTGCGCCAGTGTTTCCTTTTACTCAATCCATTGGTAGATGCGAACTACGCCAATAAAAAAAGAAGCAGAGCTGTGATTCCACCTGCCCAAATTAACGCAAAAGCTACCGTAGACGGAGGAAGACGAAGAAGTGTGTTTTGAATAGGAGCTACTTCTGCTAACTCCGGCGTATTTCAGTTGTAATTTAAGTCTGTTGATCAGTTTCCGCTGCTCCCTTGGAGGGGATGGAAGTAGACCACCCCGGGCGCCTGCCGGCACCAGCGGCGTCAGCGGCGACCGCCTCCAGGAAGCGGATGGGACAAGCGAGCGACAGCGACAGTGAAGATACTCATGCTTACTATCTCAGCAGTGAGGACTTCTCAGATGACGGTTTCCAACCTGTGCTGAGCCGCAAGGCGAAGAGAAGGAACATGAGGACATCCTCATCCTCAACTATTCAAACTGTAAGTGAAGCGCCAAAATCGAACACTTATACCATCCTGTTTCTGCCTGCACTTCCTACCGTCAGCATGAAACGCCTTAACAGACAGTCTGTGTCGAGGTCTCTGGAAACGCTCGTACCAAATGAGATCACGGACATAAGAGTGAACGCCAGAAAGAATATACTGGCTGTGGACGTTTTGCACGCAAGTGCGTTGGGCGTTCTGCGCAGTGTAACTGACTTGGACGGCAACCAGGTGCGCTCTCATATTCCCTTGGGATGTGATGTAGTAACCGGCGTGATCTACGACATTGATGTCGCTATTTCCGATAGGAACTTACAACTTCTTGTCAAGTCAACAACTGATACTCCAATTGTTGATGTCACCTGGCTAGGCAAGTCTCGCTGTGTGAAGATTGCGTTTAAGAGCACATCACTCCACTCTCATGTGAAGGTGGGGTACTTCAGACATGCTGTGCGGCCTTTCATTCCGAAGCCTCTGCAGTGCCGTAAATGCATGAAACTTGTACATATGAGCAGCGTCTGCGAAAATTCGGTGGTATGCCACCGCTGCGCCGAGCACCATGAAGCGGATAAGTGCGTCGCAACTGTCAAGAAATGCTCTAATTGCAATGGATCCCTTGAAGCCACATCGAAGGACTGCCCGCGGATTCAGAAGGAAACCGCCGTCTTGAAGGAGATGGTGCGCGATCACTCATCTCATCGAGAAGCCGCAGCTAAAGTCAGAAGGCGTCGTTCACGTCGACGTCGGTCTTCGAGGACGCCCGCTACCTCCTCGACACGTTTGCGTGATCCCTCATCAGTACCACCTCCTTTGCCTCCCAGACCACATGCCGCGGGAAAGGCTGTAAAGGACAAAGCCAGTGAGCATACCCTAACTGCGACAGAGTGGCCTGCACTTCAAAGGGAAGCAGCATCAAGCGAACCGAAGGAGCTTCATGACGGCCAGTCCGCGCTCCCGGTTCGAGATCTTTCCAACCAAGACAGGCAAGTGACTGCAATCGTCCCGGTTCGAGATCTTTCCAATCAAGATAGGCAAGTGGCTGCAATCGTGCAATCATTGATTGCCATGATTCGCACGCTACTGAGCAGCATACAATTTCCGTCTGCTAAGAGTGCACTGCAAATACTGGATGCACTGAATCCAGTTCTTGCTAACTTCGTATAAGCACAATGGCTCAATAAAATCTCATCTTCCGCACTGAAGTTAAAAGTGCGTCGATTTTTCAGTGGAATGCCAGAGGCATGAAGTCCCGTATCTCGGACTTTCGCCAATTTGTTCGGGCCAATCAATTCCCTATACTTGTCATATGTGAACCAAACGTATCAACGCCTTATAGATTGTCCGGTTATGAAGCTTTTTGTTCAGCCGCTTGCGAAGAACGAAGCAAAGTAATTGTTTACATTCGCACAGACTTGACTTATCTTTCGCACCCAATAAGTTCAAATGACGACAATCAGTACGTTTGTCTTCGTGTGAAGAAGAATGCAGTTTCGTTCACGCTTATTGGTGGATATATATCTCCTTCATCGCGATTTGACTGAGACAGATTAAAAGACATCCTAATGAGAACCGATGGGCCTTGGATCATCACCGGTGACTTCAACGCCCATCACATGCTTTGGGGGAGCACTAGGATGAATGCCAGGGGCTGGAACATTGTTACATTCGCTTCCGATTACGACCTTTCCATCATGAACGATGGTACCCCACATATCTGCGGGGTCTCACGTATGGCAGTTGCCTTGACCTGACATTGGTGTCACGGTGCTTCTCTCACAAAGTTAAGTGGTTTTGCGATATTGAGACTCATGGGAGTGATCACATACCCACCTACGTGACGATCGATGGTATTATAAAAAATTTCTCTTCCGGTGTTGCAATTGGCACTGACTGGTCGATGTTTGCATCGCGTGTTGAGAACGCTTGCCAAGAAGGCCTCGCCTGCAGCCTGGAAAATACCATAGTATTTTAGGTCTATGCAAGCGTCCAAATGTAAATTACCATTTTCGTCTAATGTAACATAGTTTGACATTGAACTGGAAAAATTACGAGCCATACGAAGGCGTGCTGAACGACGATACAGACGCACAAGATCAATTTACGATCTGAGGGAAGCAAGGCGGCTCCAGAAAAAGATTCCACGACGCATTTACAAACTGGAGAGCGAACGCTGGAAAGCATTCTGCGAATCTCTAGACCCTCATAAACCGCTGTTAATATCTGGAGAACAGTTCGTGGTCTTCGCTCCTCGCCGCAACAACGGCACCCTTTTAAAGCTTCGGCACTCCATCATGGAAAAACAGAACTCGATGTGGCTGAAGAATTTTGCACGAGAGTTGCCGGGAATATTATGAACGAGAGCATCGACGCCGTGATCGTTCCTGAGACGCGATTACCAGAAATGGACACTCCGTTCCCCATGGAAGAACTGGAAGGTGCGTTAGTCGCTTCTAAGCGCATGTCGTCGCCAGGTCCTGATGGTATTACTTATAGTGCGTTGGGACACCTTGGACAAAAAGCTAGAAAAGAACTTTTAACATGCTTCAACAACTCCTGGCTCAGCGGCAGTGTTCCCCGAGAATGGAAAATAAGTCGATTAATACCACTTTCGAAATCGGGAAAATCACCATTGGTGTTGACAGCGTATCGCCCTATTGCCCTCGCAAGCTGCCTCGGAAAAGTGATGGAAAGAATGGTTCTATTTCGTCTCGAGTGGTACTTGGAACGATACACCAAATACCCTTCTTGCATGGCAGGCTTTCGTCGGGGCCGCTCCTCCATTGACTGTGTCCTTGATTTATTGACATTTGTTCAACAAGAAAAAAGTCGCAAGCGCATATCAGTGGCACTCGTTCTTGACGTGAAGGGTGCATATGATAATGTAGCTCACGATGCCATCCTCACTTCTCTCGCAGCAATGGGCATTGGTGGACGAATGTTTCAATGGATAAAAGATTATATAACTGGCAGGGGTTTCTTTGTACAAACATATGAGGGTACAACTGCCCAACATTACACCTACTGCGGAGTACCTCAGGGAGGTGTTCTAAGCCCCACATTGTTTAATTTGACCCTCATTGGTCTGGTGAAGGTTCTGCCAAAGTCGGTGTGCCTATCCATATACGCCGATGATATTTGACTCTGGAGTTCTGCAGTTACTCGCCCTCAGGTGCGGTCACGAATACAGCGGGCAGCAACCCTCACAACAGCCTACCTTCAGAAACAGGGCCTATACATATCAACTGTGAAGTGCGTGTTGATGGCGTTTACACGCAAACCAATGACGCCATACCCTGTTTATATCAATGGGCAGAGTGTCAAATATGCACGGACGCATCGTTTCCTGGGCATAATAATCGACAGAAGTCTTTTGTGGAGCCCACATTGGGCGTACTTGAAGAAGAGACTGCTATCTATTGTGCATATCATGAAATTCTTGTGCGGTAAAGCATGGGGAACTTCTGTGGCCTCCATGCTACAGCTGTACAGGGCCCTATTTCTGGGTCTATTGCGCTACAGCTTGCCGTTACTGACTAACGCTTGCAAATCGAATACTCATTCATTGGAGAGTTTGCAGGGTCAGGCACTGCGTATCTGCCTAGGACTGCCCCGATGCGCTTCTACTTATGCCACAATCATGCTTGCAAAAGACCATCCGGTCAAGACATATATAGTTGTGGATTGCCTCAGAGCGCACATTCGACATGCTAGCCGTGTCCCCGACCACCACTTGGCCCTTCTACTTTCCGGAGGACCACGTGCTACGTTTTCAGACATCATAGCCAAGCACCTAAACAGCATTCCATCAGGATATACGCCAGCTGCGAGAACGGCATGCCCTTTGTGGTGCCTCGACCAGCCGCAAGTACGCCTAGAAATTCCGGGAATCAAAAAGAAAAGCAGTCACTCCAGAGTAGCATTGAAGCAAGCAACACTGCTATTATTACATGAGTTGTACTTAGACCGAACGCAGATATACACTGATGGGTCCGTCTCATCCAGCAGCTCATCAGGTGCCGCTGTAATTCCGGCTGCAGAAATGACAATCAAGTTTAAGTTGTCGCATATGACTACATCTACGGCATCAGAGCTTGCTGCTATAAGGGCTGCTTTACAATATCTCGTTCATGAAAGCCCAGGAAAATGGGTCATATTCTGTGATTCAAAGGCAGCTCTTCAGAGTTTGCAGTCTGCCATGCGTAGGAGGAGCCATGACCAACTGGTACAAGAAATAAGACATTGCCATCATGAAGCTCTAGCACGAGGGCATGATATTATATATCAATGACTGCCTGGACATATCGGTATTACCGGAAACCAATTAGCTGATGATGCAGCCCGCTCAGCCCATGAAGAAACCCGTGTAGTCCCGATTCCTCTATCAAGGAATGGTGCAGCAAGACAACTTTACCTGCTGGCTCGAGATCTCACACGCACGTTCTGGTCGTCTACCAGCTTCTAAAGGTGTCAATTTTATGAGCTGGATCCTTCGCTCAAGCTAAAGCTACCATCACAACTTTCCCGCTCCGATGCGACACTGTTATGCCGCCTTTGGTTGGGTGTTGCATTCACGAAGGCGTACTCCTTTCGCATTGGTATGGCAGACACTCCTACATGTGACTACTGCGGAGATGAAGAGACCATCGAACACGTCCTGTGCAGCTGCGCTTGCTACGACACACAGCGATGCCAGCTACGAATGGTTTTGAATCGACTTGACCCCGGACCATTTTGTGTGCAGAAGATACTAGGACCTTGGGCATCTGCCTCAGTTGCGCAGAAAGCAACTAAAGCACTGCTACTTTACCTTAAGTCAACAAACCTGAGCGACCGCCTGTAAACTGTGTGTGCTCCCCGAGTGTGCTCGTGATTGTGTGTACCTTCTCATCTTTCTGCAACCTCTTTTCTCCCCTTTATCCCCTCCCCAGTGCAGGGTAGCAAACCGGATGTGCGTCTGGTTAACCTCCCTGCCTTTCCTTGCATGTTTATCTCTCTCTCTCTCTACCGTAGACACATTTTTTTTCGGTGACGCGGTTGCCATTTGCCTAGTGCTTTGTTTCACTCCCACCTTCCCTACGTCCCCAACCTAGCCTTAGAACGGCTCTCACACATCTGAGCTGCAATCTGTGTAGTTGCATGGATAAACGCGCGTTTTCCAAATCCACTGCTTTTTTTGCAGTGAAAGAAAGATTCCTGGCGAAAGTGAAATAATAAAAGCCCCAATGAAACCTAAAAAATGAAATTACCATTCGAGTTCTTCGCAAGCTATCTTCTCGGTCAACTTCTCTCTTCTGTTTCATATGAGTCGGACCGGAGAGTCTAGAATAGGTCGAGTGCGGTTAGGATCTTCGCCGTAAAGATAGCGCCACAAACACCGAAGCCATCACTGGAATTTTTCGCTTTCTCCATATTGCGGTAAGTTGGTCTCTCATTGTTTGTCCCCTCTTTCTTTCTACACAATATTTTTTTTCAATGGTATTTCGTATATAACCATTGGCTATCCCCTGCACGATGACGTTCCGTATCGGAAAAGAAATTCCACGACCGAACAGTTGTTAGCTCGCAGGACGAAGCGTGATCCGCCTTTCGACATGAAACTGTCGTCAAAGAGTTTGGAGCATCGAATGCTTTGTACACAAAGGGATTGACCCTTTCTTTTTTATTGGCTGTTTTAGACGACGATGTTGAAAATGCTACAGTCTTCATAACTTTGTTTATTTTGCTTGTCACCATGGTGCTTCCGAAAGTCTTTTCTCATTTGACGACATCTCGCTTGTGGATAGCTTGATCCAGTTCCTTGCCCATTACTTTTTGCTGCCATACCTCTATCGTGTCACTTCAACGGTTATGGAACCACCTTATCTTTCGCACCGAGCGCATTCAGGTTGACGTAGGTATGAGATGCTTCTTCGTTACTAGTCCTTCTCTCATGTTCGCGAACATCGACCCAAATCCGACCCTTCGACTGACCGCGCGATGCATCTACTAGCGCTATCCCCTCGGATACTACAGACTGGCAGAAAATCTACACGCCGCCCTCTTCCCTTCCCCAGTGCAGGGTAGCCTACCGGGGCTCAGCCCTGGTTAACGCCCCCTGCCTTTCCCCTTATGTTCTCTCTCTCTCTACACGCCGCGTGAATACTGAGCACGATGCAAAGAGCACATCTCCTTTCCCCGTTTGTTCATTGCTTTCACTGCATTTGCCTGTCATCCAACTCGTCGGTGACGATGGGCGAGTAGGGAAAAGGGAACGCGAACGCCGTCTTTGTCGGTGCGCCCCGGAAATCGTATATAGTCATCTTGGCATCCGCGTGCTTTCGCATTCATATTATTCTTTCTTCTCGACACTGACCCAAGAGGACCTCGTGATCTGGGCGCTGAAAGAGGGTACCGCGCCTGCCCTTACGTCTTTATCGGCTTACGCCCGATATCCCTCGTTAGTGACGCCGTATGCCCTCGGTCTTTCTCGCGTTCCTGGAGTAGAAAAGAGCGCGAAACAAGATGAACGCGCAGACGCTGGTCGCTGCCAATTTGCGGCATTTGTCTTCTATTTACGGGTCGGACAGTGGCAGTGATGGCGTGTCGCTGCTATAGTTCTTCATTATGTGACTCCCGCACAGGAGACGTGTACAGGGACTCCAGAAGCTGCCGAGAGTTTGAGGCAAACAGCAGGAGACGGGAGCACGAGAGGATAAAGTTGGCGGGTTCCGAGCGACAACAACAACAAACAACGTGGATAAAAACAACAACAATGACGACAACAGCGACAGCTACTACAACTGCAATGGAGACGACGACAACAACAACAAAAAAAGACAACGTCACTTGTAGTACACATTTTTACAGAAAAGGGGGGCACCGAATGATATAAACGCTTTAATTAAAATATCCCAGGGCTCATAATTTATGCGATAAAACATTTCAGTAACTTTTGTGACTACTTCACAACTGCAGAATTGCTTGACCACAGCTTAGGGTAAATGAAGCGTGGGCACCTTCATAACCGAGTTTGCAAACGGCGCCGCAGTGTACGACGCTAAACATTCCCACAGCAAAAACACGCGGCGCAGACAGACACGACGTCTTAGGCTCTTGACCAAGCGCTCAAGATGAATAGCTCACGGATGGTGAAAGTGGAACAGTTGACGCCATTTATACGACTCCCGAAGTCTACTCTCGTCCCCGCCGCACAGCAAGTACAAAGCTGTCCCCCATAACTCTCTCTTTGTCGCTGTAGATGCGGCACTACAGTCAATACGCAGGCCACTTCTCGGGACTTCCCATGCAAAGTACCGAGAATCGGCCTTTGTATTATAGATACGACCAGGACAAAAGTTTAGAGTTTGGGACCCCGTACCATGCAGTGAGCCACTGCATCACGAACGATGGCTCTGTCTTCCATCCGTATTTTCTTCCAACGTTTGGCAAACATTTAAGAACGCTGCCAGGACACCCCCTTATTTCCCGTCGTCGCCGTATATTTCCAGCTTTGCTTTGGCGGTACTTGTTTTCTTGACCTGGTCAGTAAATCGCGCTGTAAAACACGCCGACTTATTTTATCGTTGCGAGCGGAGTTACGCATATGGGACAGCGTTTCATTTCGAGAATTGCCTGGACTCCGAGACGAAGAACTTTTGCGACGAATATGCGGAACATTATAGCTCGAAGCTCCAACAAAGTGTTTTTGTGCGCCTGGGTGGCACCACCGACTGTCCTGTTGAAACAATGATGCGCAGTTTACAAACGAGCAGCTCCGACCCGAAAATGTCACCGTCAATGTCACAAATAAAGTTTATGTGCTGTCTAATTAGATATATTGTAATGTATGACTCAGAACAACGTAAAATAGGTCACTGTGTGCCGTAGCTTTGGCAAGCAATGCTTTTATAATTCTCCCGGCGCTCATCTAATCACAGGATGCTGAACATTATCAAAAGTTAAGAGTAAGTGCGGACACTGGCGGAAGAAGGCAGTTCGATGTGATTTGTACACTGTTGATGCTAGAACATCGCCATTCACCGAGCTAGCGCGTGGTTCCGCGCGCCTGCCCCGTTCCTATGGAAAGCAATCACATTTCGGCTGTCAAGACAGTGCCGTATACGCGAAAACAGGTGCTATATGTCACGTAATATAAACACTTCACCAAGAGACGAAAAAAAAAGAAGGAGAATGAAATCCATCTTCCAAACCTTGGTAATAATGCATAGGTTCTCACTTAAAAGACTATACTATTCCAAGTGTATACGCAAAGTTTTTGTATACGAAAGCGGTATTTATCAAAGATGGACTCGTCCCCGAAATGTGGGTGAAAAGAATTCTAAATGCAAATGAGGAGGCAAGTGGGTGCTCAGCTAACGAGTGCATATAAGAGCGGCGCGTCAAGAGAGCACAGCGAGAAATAACAGACAGACGCACAGACAGATAGACAGATATAGATGGACACACAGACAGATAGACAGATATAGACAGACACACAAACAAATAGACAGATATATACAGACACACAGACACACAGACAGATTTAGACAGACAGACAGACACACAGACAGATACAGACAGACAGACAGACACACAGACAGATACAGACAGACAGACAGACAGACAGACAGACAGACAGACAGACAGACAGACAGACAGACAGACGGACGGACAGACGGACGGACGGACGGACGGACGGACGGACAGACAGATACAGACAGACAGACAGATACAGACAGACAGAGACAGACAGACAGACAGACAGACAGACAGACAGACAGACAGACAGACAGACAGATAGATAGATAGATAGATAGATAGATAGATAGATAGATAGATAGATAGATAGATAGATAGATAGATAGCTAGATAGATAGATAGATAGATAGATAGATAGATAGATAGATAGATAGATAGATAGATAGATAGATAGATAGATAGATAGATAGATAGATAGATAGATAGATAACCTTCATTTCCAGAAGAGTGCTTAGACAGCATCTGTATATTAACATGGCGCACCGGCTAACACCTCAAAAGCACTGTTAGAACAAAATTTCGAAGGCTCCGAGACGCAAAAATTGACGTGTATTCAAACTTAGGCACCCGCTAACAAAACCGAGAGTGCACAAAAATAACCAGAAGGAATGTGGTTTGCTAACTTAGTACGTGCTGCATGCATGAATCTAAGACGATACCTGCGACTTTCTTTGACTGCCTGCATCTCCACATTCTAGTGGGTCAATTTAAGGCTTATGATTAATAGAATGTCTTTGTGTACCCCGAAATAGTGAACTCGTTGCTTTCAGATACAGAAAAAAACCTATCAGGTAAGGTATACTATTGACGCGTTCAGTTTTTTTTTTCACTCTGTACTTGATAGATTGAGGCGTGATGGAGGTTCGTAGACAGACAGACCTCACACTGCATAAACTACTCTTAAACCAAACTAACTCAAGCCATGTAATTGCACCATCACAAGCAGTATCTATAGTAGGCGTAATATAATATTCACCTGTCAAAAGAATGTTACTTACTGACGACACTTACGTATACAAGCCGCATGTACGATTTAGAAGAGTTGTTCTCAGCCATGTATGTTTCGGGGATTCCTTGGGGGCCAGTTGGGCTGATGAGGTACCCCTCGTTGTGAGAGAATGATGAAGATGGATGATGTCAGAAATTAAGATAACGTGCAACGTCAAATAGAGGCCCTGTGTTTCTCCTGGGCAAACATTGGTTTAACTAAAATAACATACCAATTAGATCAGAACATCTTGTCAGTACGTTTTGTGGTCTGCAGCCACACTTTATTTGTTCCTAAGTGGTCTAGTATAGCTAATACATTGCCTTGAAATATGCTAGCCCGGAAAAATGCATATATCACCAAAAAGTGCAACAAAAGCTTTACAACTATCTCTTGGACATGGAAAAACGTAGGCGAGCTCCGCCACTGTGCAAAGTTATTATGCAACGAAGCATAAAAAAAATCAGAAGGTGCAGCTGCCATTGCAAATACAGTCACTTTAAAAAAGCGTTTATTGTTATTATTATTTTTAAATTGCCTCTATAACGGTATGAAATAGCTTCTAGCAACTTGTGGAGTCCGCGAACTCCCCCTTGAGAACCACTGCTTTAAGACATACTCGCAATAAAACAATAAGAGAACTTATTCGGCAGCTGACTGTTTGAACAAGCGTGTTTGTTTAAAGTGTTGTTCTAACATGCGTGACTATTTCAACAAGCATGTTTCATTCCTGCAGCATTAGTCTTTTACTGTACGCTATCAACGATATCATAAATACGCACGCCATGTAGCTTGTTCTTGGTAAATTATTTGCGTAAGATCGCTTAGGGACCGAGACATAGAAACCAAATGTCATGATTCGTGCCCATGGCCTCCACCTATTCATTATTTGCACAATTTATCACGGCGAATACGACTGGGGATGTGTGAGCAGCAGGGAAGGCAAGTGACAAAGAAAAAATAATGTGAAGTGCGGAACCCTTCGCTTACTTAATATATAGCATGGGGTGGCAGAAGCAGTCGACAAAGATGGGCAGTTATGCAGGCGCCCAGAGGAAGCTGCCAATATCGGAAAATTTTCTCGAGCTGTTGCGCTGGCGGGTACTGCGAACGGCGCCAATGACGTTATGACCAAATCGGTGTGGGAAACGTTACTGGAAGTCTGACGTCGGGGTAGGTTGTCTTTTGCGTTTGTCCTAGTAAAAATCCAAATGAGCGCTTCAAACACTCCCTCCTTCCCCAGCTTCCTACGAAACGTCCAGGCGTCAGTGTTGTATTGGACTATCGACAAGCGTTTCCTGTACGTGTTACTTATATTGTAGCACATTGAATGGCGCTAACTTTGTAGGCACCCATAATTACACTTGTAGTGCTAGCACGTGGAAAGAGAGAGAGAGATAAAGAGAAAGGAAGGCCGGCAGGTTAACCAGATAATGGCATCCGGTTTGCTACCCAGCACTGGGGGTGGGGAATAAAGGGCTGGAGAGGAGGGAGGGGGTTGAGAGAAAGGACAAAAAAAGCATGTGCACTCACGAGAAAACGAAAACGCACACAGGAAGGGCGTTCTGGCTACAATCGTTCAGAAAGGCCGGTCGATCGCAAAAAGCGCAGTAGCGCTTTCAGGGCCTTCTTCTGTGCAATTGCATCTTGTCGACATTGTAAAATTATTTCCTCCGACAGAGGTTGATTATCTAATTTGCCGAGTTCCTTGCGAAGGCATAGTAGTTGTCTACTATAGTATAGGCAATCACAAAGGATTTGTTGGATGGTTTCTTCGTTGCCACAGTGCCCACAGGCTGCGGTGTTGGCCATCCCACTGCGGAAAGCATAGGCGTTGGTAAACGCAAAGCCCAACCACAGCCTACATAAAAGGATCTGGTCTGCTCGGCAGAGCCTCGACAGGAATTGAAGACTTAACGTAGGGTCAAGCGAGCACAGTCGGGCATACGTGAAGTGCGGGTGATCCCATTGTGACGTGATTTGCTGGCGATACGCTTGGCTTACTGCCGGTTTATTCTCGGGAAAGCTGGAGAACTAAGTAGTACATTACCATTCAAGAAAACGTCGGAAGCCTTTTCGGCGCGCCTGTGTGAGGTTGACCATGTTCACGAATAATGATGGAACAAATTGTTGCATACGTGATGGTACGCCACGCAGAAAATTGCTCACAATGTGAGGATACTTGCCGATATGTAGCGTGTATTTAGTTAGCGTGAGAAAACCGTAGATCCTCATACAAAATGTGTAGGCTGCGAACCTTTGGGCAGTAGAAGGTGCGGCATATTACTTCCCGTGGTGTTGTCATGAGCTTTAAGTTGGCAAAGCTTAAGTTAGAGATAAATACTATTTTGACGCAATCAATCAGAACACACAGCTACTCTAAAAACTAAACTGCGATTGTGCATTGTTGAGCAACGTTTATGCGTTTAACACCAGTAGTCCAGTGGTAGGTTATTTATATTCAGTGGCAGTTTTCTTAGTTATGCGTATAAAAAGCACACTCTAAAAGAAGATAATAAAAGAATGAGTGCTTAGACTGTTTTCTCTTTACACTCATTGAACTCTTCCATAAATAACTCTATTTAGTGAGATGCGCTAAAAACCTAAACTCTAAAAATACTTAGCATGTCCTTTTAAACATAATAATTCAGTAAATGCCCTTTAATTAGACATCCGTTAGTTCATTAAATCGGTTAGTTTGAACACGCTTCCTGGCACAGGCCAGCATATGCATTGTTCAATGACATAAAATTCTCGTTCATTAAAGTTTTGTCAATAACAATAAAGTCATTTCATTAACCATAAAGTTATTTCAATCAGAGTCATTTCAATCAATAAATTAATAAATCAACAAAAATCAAAATCTCGTTGATTAGGTCCTACTTAGCCACGACCCGGGTAATTCGGATGATCCCGAGAGCATGAAGCACCCCAAATATAGAACAAAAAGGAGGTTGTAGGCAGTCGAACCAAGGCCTGAATCGCCATCGTAATCCGTGCGAAGCGTATGGAAATGACGGTAACGAAGTTTTGGACAAGCATGTTTCGGGTTAAGGCAGGGAGGCCCTCCTGCGCCGCGGGCACATTGTGAACGATGTCACAAGAGGCGAAGAATTGGGGACGGCTTTTACATCGGTTTTGTGTAAATTAACAAGAAATAATTCACTTATTCAACAAAGGAACTCAAACTATTGATGTAATACGCATATGTTTATGGTTGTCTTGATAGTTCCGATAATTCTGAATTCGGTGAATTCAGCTGTTTCTCCGGGTCCCTGGAAGTTCAAATTAGCGAGCTTTTACTTTATGTGGGAGCGTTACATGCAAGGCAAAAGAAGATTTAAATTACTATTTTCTAGAATACTTGCTTCACATAGTTCTGGATTTACATTCGAGGCAAAAGAGAGCTTATATTACTCTTTTTCAGAATACTTGGTTTATTTAGGGTGTACATTCGTGGCAAAAGAATATTCAGATGAGTGTTTTTTGGAATATTTGGGTTACATAGTACTGGGATATACATGTTACACCACCTATCTAAGCGCAAATTTTTGACACCCTTATCCACATTGCTGAGGCGTTTCAGTCTGCATATGAATAGTACGCCTAGTGTAGAGTAGAATCCTCCCCCATAATAAGGCACATATCAAGTTAACCAAACCAAACGAGTAATAACATTACTCTCTATTTCATAAGTCAAACTAACGGCAACCCGCCGCACTAGACGCATACGCCTTCGATGGTTAATCATGAAGTGGCCTGCTAGTGGCTGCAAGTCAGCTATGCTTGCCGGCTCCTCGTCGAACACGTTCTCGCCTCGCTTGAGTGTGATGGATTGTGCTCGTTGGGCGCACCCGCCAGCGATGACTCTTCGAGTTTCCCGGGTGAGCGATATGCCGGTGGCAACCCTGGCTAGCCCGCGTGCATAAGTATACATGCGGAAGGCTCCGCGGTGGAGCCTTGGGCAATTCTCGCGAAATCTTCGACGTGAAGGCACCGTATCGGCTTTCTCTCGCGTGTCTCAAGGCGCGGTAAATGTTTGATCGCTCTGGCGCTCGCGAGAAAACACGCCTCGGGTGACGAAAACGACGTAGAATGTTTTCGTGTCTCTATTTGGAGTAAAGGGCATGGCGTTAGGCTGAAAATGGAAGCATACGAAATAGCAGGCGGTAAAAAGAGACCCATGAACGAAAATAGCTATTGCGTCAAGTTGATGTGAAAGATGAAACTACTTGAGAAAATTCTGACATGTTATGGGGCAGCAGCATGTTTGTTGTTGTTGTTATTTGTGATTAGCTAACTTTCGTGAGTCCAGAATAGCCAGGCCTAGAATGACACCTATTCACATCTTTACTGAGCAGGACGAAAATGAGAGAAAAAAACTAAAGCGAATGAAAGAAGATCGAATTCTTGTACTTCATAGCTGTTTGTTGATGCGTTTGTTTTTCATCCCATAGGCCATTGTATGCTTGAGGATACACGACTACCGGGTCGCGTTGGCTGGCACAGTATGAATGGATAAAGTGACAGCACATACATACGATAAGATTATGAGGGACACCGTGGTGTAGGATTCCGGAGACTTCGACACCCCGGGATTCTGTAACACGCCCTTTCTGCTCCCAAGTCTGTTGGGATATAGCGGCTAAAAGATAAATAAATAAACAAATAAATTTGGCATATCGCACGTACCTTGAAAATGAATGTTATGCGAAGCATGCGAATGGAAGGTGAATGTGTTTAATTTTCGTTTATTGAGATAGACGCTATGAAGTGGCGCTAAATATACATATCTACGCACACACATACGACAGCTGAACATTTTTCATAATAGCGGTTGTTTACACTTGCGTGACGCTGCAAACAGCCACATGGATAATAGCAACACCAGAAGTGGTGAGCCGATATGAAGCGCTGTTGTTTGCGCTAATGCGCGCGAAGATGGTAGCCCTCTACACTGCTACACAAATCAACTTCACCGGATGGCGCCTAACTACGATTCACGTTAACCAGACTCGACGGCCATACCATATGAGTACATATAAGAAATGTTTATAAAATCTTGTCAGTACCGAAACCACCATTGACGTTACACGAACATTAGGGTCTATTGGAAAACTATACCCAGTGCCTGGCGTGGCTTGCATTAGTCAGGTGAACGCTGCCTATGGCAGCTTTTTTTAAACACTCAAGCCTTACGTGTGTTCTCGCCATTCGTGGGTAGATGTTAAATGTCCATCAACTGTGACACATATCCGCATACCAGTGGCACATACCCGCCCCAGTGTATGTGCCACTGTGTTTTGGGAAGTGTTTGACGACGCATGCGACTACATTGTCACACTATTCATGTCATGATCAGCACGCCATATTCGTGACACCACCTTACCCTAATTTTGGCTCACTCCAAGTTAAGGCGGTGATCATGAGGGCACCGAAACGTACTTGGCTACATACATACATACATACATACATACATACATACATACATACATACATACATACATACATACATACATACATACATACATACATACATACATACATACATACATACATATATACATACATACACAACACAACACAACACAACACGGCACCGCACCGTACCACACGGCACCGCACGGCACTGCACAGCACCGCACCGCACCGCACCGCACCGAACGCACGGCACGGCACGGCACGGCGCGGCACCGCACCGCACAGCACCGCACCGCACCGCACAGCACCGCACAGCACCGCACAGCACCGCACAGCACCACACAGCACAGCACAGCACAGCACCGCACCGCACCGCACCGCACGGCACGGCACGGCACGGCACGGCACCGCACAGCACCGCACAGCACCGCACAGCACCGCACAGCACCGCACAGCACCGCACCGCACAGCACAGCACAGCACAGCACCGCACCGCACCGCACAGCACCGCACCGCACAGCACAGCACCGCACAGCACCGCACAGCACAGCACCGCACAGCACCGCACAGCACCGCACGGCACGGTACGGCACGGCACCGCACGGCACGGCACGGCACGGCACCGCACCGCACCGCACCGCACAGCACCGCACAGCACCGCACAGCACCGCGCCGCGCCGCACGGCACGGCACGGCACGGCACGGCACGACACGGCACCGCACGGCACCGCACCGCACGGCACGGCACGGCACGGCACGGCACGGCACGGCACCGCGCCGCACGGCACGGCACGGCACCGCGCCGCACCGCACCGCACCGCACAGCACAGCATCGCACCGCACAGCACAGCACAGCACCGCACAGCACCGCACAGCACCGCACCGCACAGCACAGCACCGCACCGCACAGCACCGCACAGCACCGCACAGCACAGCACCGCACAGCACCGCACAGCACTGCACAGCACAGCACCGCACAGCACCGCACAGCACCGCACAGCACAGCACAGCACAGCACCGCACAGCACCGCACGGCACGGTACGGCACGGCACCGCACGGCACGGCACGGCACCGCACCGCACCGCACCGCACCGCACCGCACAGCACCGCACAGCACCGCACAGCACCGCACCGCGCCGCGCCGCACGGCACGGCACGGCACCGCACGGCACGGCACCGCACCGCACAGCACCGCACAGCACCGCACAGCACCGCACCGCACAGCACCGCACAGCACCGCACAGCACCACGCCGCGCCGCACGGCACCGCACCGCACCGCACCGCACGGCACGGCACGGCACCGCACGGCACGGCACGGCACCGCACCGCACCGCACGGCACCGGCACGGCACGGCACGGCACGGCACGGCACCGCGCCGCACCGCACCGCACAGCACAGCACCGCACAGCACAGCACCGCACCGCACAGTACAGCACAGCACCGCACAGCACCGCACAGCACAGCACCGCACCGCACAGCACCGCACAGCACAGCACCGCACAGCACCGCACAGCACAGCACAGCACCGCACAGCATAGCACAGCACAGCACCGCACAGCACAGCACCGCACAGCACAGCACCGCACAGCACAGCACAGCACCGCACCGCACAGCACAGCACCGCACCGCACAGCACCGCACAGCACAGCACCGCACAGCACCGCACAGCACCGCACCGCACAGCACCGCACAGCACAGCACCGCACAGCACCGCACAGCACAGCACAGCACCGCACAGCACCGCACAGCACCGCACCGCACAGCACAGCACCGCACCGCACAGCACCGCACAGCACCGCACAGCACCGCACAGCACAGCACAGCACCGCACAGCACAGCACCGCACAGCACCGCACCGCACAGCACAGCACCGCACCGCACAGCACAGCACCCCACCACACCACACCACACCACACCACACCACACCACACCACTCCACACGACAGGACAGAAGAGAAGAGAAGAAAACAGATAGATAGATAGATAGATAGATAGATAGATAGATAGATAGATGAAATGTGTCTGCAGTACGCAAAGAAACCCTTAGCATTCGATGAATGAGACAAAAACCGACTATTTCTCTCAATCTAGCGTTTCAAAACGTACAGGAGATCCCTGTTTTGAATAAATGCTGCTCTCTCTGTCAAAGGCAACTAAGACACCAAGAAGAAATTTTTCCCGTTAACTCTGTCGCCAGCCTTAAGCTGTTATGTAGTAGAAATACGGATCTGGAAGCATAAGCACTTCACTCCCTTTTAGTGTAACGCAAGAAACATATTGCACGAGTAAATAAAAATACACACGAACTAAACGTAACGCAAAGTGAGGTGTTTCTGATTATATTGATGCGAGAAGAGAGTGGGGGCGTGACGATAAGCCCACAATAGACAGCGAGCCGAAATGTACGACGTCGCCGCAGGCATTGCGAAGAGATGGTGAAATCCGCAAATCCCGGACTGCAGGCCGAACACGACAAACGCATTTGTTGGTCAGTCACCTCCCGCTGTGACGTTTACTTCCGTGGCAATGACTGATCCGAGAACACTGGTGGCGTTCGTTCTCTCGATTCCAATGTTTCCCCACATTCTCGCTTCGAGAATTCTATATATGAGAGCGCTTATACGCTTTCACCTAAAAGACACACATCGGGAAGATGGCACTCTATAACATCTCAACCTCTCATCGAGGGGTGATATTAATCATTCTGAATCTTTTTAACCCTTCTGAAGGCACGTGCTACTTGGCATGTTCACAAAACTTCAGTTTCCTTTCTTGTTTTCGGTTTGACTGCCAGCCTTGTTCTGCGTTCTGTGTACTTTTGTTGAGTCAATTCATTCGCTGACGATTCCTTCAAGATGCTGGAAGCGTGCTCAATAGGGCGCAATTCCGTGAATTTTTTTGTTTACCTCCTTTATTTTGCACAGTATTACTAACATTCAGCATAATAAAGTAGAAGAGAATCCCCAGAACAGAAAAAGGCGTACTAGAGAGAAAGATAGGAGATATTTAAGCCCCATGGTTCAGTACCATGATGGAATATATGTTGTACTGACTTCAGTCATCAATCTCTACAGAATACCACTGCTTTCATAATTTCAATCGTCAATATTGTTTCAGCATTTTATGTCTATTTGCTATCGAGATACTTAAGGGGCTTCTTATCAGTCTATACCACACTTGAAGCGTCGTTTTTGGCTGTAATGGTCTTCTTTTTGGTCGACGTTGTCACAGCAGGCAGTGCCGAATAGGACGGTCTATATCACGTCTGAACATCGACATAGTAAAGACATGTTACAACACTGTCGCAGATATTAGGCTAAGAAGATTTCACCGCATCTATAATTATCTTTGTCCTTCAATTTTGTTTTTACAGTGAACATCTTTGTGCAGATCCCCCATGCCTACGTTACCAACAATTAGGGGTGCGCGAATATTCGAAGCTTTGAAATAATGAGTAAAATCGCGTTCTGATCGATGCGGGGCTCAGATCGAGTAGTGCACATTCTCACTGGCGAACCTTTTTGAACTTTTTTGATTAGTCAGCAAAGACCAGAAAGTTTTACGCCCCACCGCGGTGGTCTAGTGGCTAAGGTAGTCAGTGGCTGATCTACAGGTCGCTAGATCGAATCTCGGCTGCGGCTGCTGCATTTTCGATGGAGGCGAAAATACTGCAGGTCCATGTGCTCAGATTTGGGTGCAGGGTAAAGAATTCCAGGTGATCGAAGTTTCCGGAGCCCTCCACTACGGCGTCTCTCATAACCATATGGTGGTTTTGGGACGTTAAACCCCACATATAAATCAGTTCGGCCAAAACTTTTTAAAGCAAAGAAACGTTAGAAGAACTAGAGGCAGCTTTATCTGTAGTCATCATTTAGTTACCCAGATGCATGCAGCCCGTGTACTTACGGAACTGTGAACGCTATGTTGATCACAGGATGAAGGTGTTTTTTGTTCAAACTCCTGTGTCGTCGAAGCGACAGTGTCCTCTATTCACTAACTTGACTGACCTTTATGATGACGTCAACTGATGAAAAATGTAACTCTCATTCGAGAGCTGCTGACAACGTACCACCTTGAATACTGTAGTCAGCGCTATAAATAATGATAATAATGATTGTTGAGGTTTAACGTCCATAAACTACCATAGCGACCACCTTGAGCTCTTTAACGGGTACCTAAATCTCAGCCCGCCGGCCTCAAGCATTTTCGCTTCCGTCGAAAATGCAGCAGCCCCGGCCGAGATTTGTAGTCACTGCTATTATCCAGCACTTACAAATTATTTCCAAAGCCCTAGTTTCCTTTCTCCACGAGTTCACGTTATTTTTCGTCCGTTATAAGCAATCATAACGTTTATTTGCTAAATCTTGCGAATATTCATTTTAAGTAAAGTGCTATAAGATTCTTGGGCTGTTTTTTTGAAAATTGCTACCTTAATATTCTACAGCTGTTTAAGAATGACTGCCTTACTACTCGAAAACCATCTCTAACCGAATTGAGTTTGTGATTGTATACGATTCGGTGCCATCACTATTCGATTTATATTCAATTCGGTTCTGAAATTTCCTATTCGCACTCCCATACCAACAATACTTCTTTCTGGGCTAGTCGGTTCGCAGTTATTTGTTATGTAAAAGCTCTGGTAAATAACCATGAAAACGACACTACACACTAAAGCCCTGGCTAACTGCTACATTTACCGATTGAAGGGCACATGTTACGAATACCAGTGATAAATGAAAAATACGGGAGAATGACATGACACTTGTGTGCGTGGTGCATCTATGGACATTTATTTACTGGTTGTAATAGAATCACTCACTCACTCACTCAAGCCAGGTCACATGAACGCAAACATTTGCAAACAAGTAAAGCCTCACATAACGTCAGTGTACTCCAGTGCCTTTTTTATTTTATATTTATGTACTCTATCTGCCGGCCCGAACTGCCGGGACGCTCATCTGAGGCGCAATTTTCATTCGAGCAAACAACATACACGCTGCTTCAAAACTTCCACAGTTCTTTCTTCCAACAAACAGACGTCCAACAAGGACTCTATATACAAGTTATGTGGCGCAACCCGGAAGCGGACTGAAGCGCAAAGGAAGAAACGAACTGCAGTTTTAGAGTTTGCGTGCTTGTAGGACACTTCCGATTAGCACACCTCGAACAAACAACGGAGTCTATTCAACGCCTCTTGCTTGGCCCTCTGGGTACATTTTCCCACAGTATTTGTCCGTCACTTAGTTCGTTGCCTTCATTCAATTCCCACTCAAAATGGAAAGAAGGCACACTCGACGCTTGCTACGCTGTCAAGCAACAATGTAATGAAAGACGGGAAAAGATGGGGACAAACATGACACAGCGTCGTCCCTCGATTGCCACTATGCAGCTGTCGCTGAGGGACACTTTGGAGGGTGATGCCAATGTAAAGGCTCGCGTGGGGCCAGTGCAAATTTTGTAGCGTTGAAGTGATTCTCAAAGAAGCGTACAGTCAAGAGACTCTTTATTGCATTCGTAAGATGAAAAGTGCTTAGACGTAGATGTACATTAAGACTCCCTCAGACATAAGGGGAAGAAGGACGCTTCGTTTGCTACCCACAGGCATATATAATGAAAACATGCGGTCAATGACGTCATCAATGTTGCACGGTCTTGTACAAGCGGCAGTAGGCTAATAGGGATGTCGTACACGGCAAAACCCTAAATGAATCACTTTGACAGTGTGTGTGAGGATGTATGTATGTATGTATGTATGTATGTATGTATGTATGTATGTATGTATGTATGTATGTATGTATGTATGTATGTATGTATGTATGTATGTATGTATGTATGTATGTATGTATGTATGTATGTATGTATGTATGTATGTATGTATGTATGTATGTATGTATGTATGTATGTATGTATGTATGTATGTATGTATGTGGTTGTGCTCGAAATTCCTCAGTGCTTCTCTTGCTTTGCACATCTAACTTAAAAAAAACACCCCTATCATTTTCCTCAATATAGGGTAGCACATCGATCATCATGAACCGGTTACAACTCTGCCTCACTTCTTCGCGGCTTTAGAAATGAAGCGGAGATAATTCCACGCAGTGCATAGTAGGTAGCCCGCATTCCACAGAGTGGACTCATGTGTGGATACTGGCCACACTGAGGTATAGTAGTCTGTCGAAGTAGAACGCATGTTATTTTATCTACACTAAAACACTTTTCTTTTGCAATGAGAATACCTTTAGAATCTCTGTGGCATTGATATCTCACATTCAGCATTCTCGTTTACGACATCATGACTATTCGCGTTCCAAAATCTGGCCTCAACACATCATGTCGTACCAACTATATATCCGCCGTAGCAGCTTTACTTCCAGTTGATGATACATGAAAGTCAAACTGCAGTTAAACTAAGTGAAGGCTTGCATTAGTTTACGTTGTGGTAAAAGATGCTCTACAAAAAGTTCACAAAAGTATAATTAGAGCCTTCGTTAAAATCACGGTCCATAATAGCACCGCATAATGAATGAGTATTCGATAATCGAACAACACTTTCCCTGATTGGGGCATCTGGAAGGGTCGAAGCCCTCCTTAACCACAAGTCAGTGACTAAGAACAGAGACAAAGTTGAATAATTGCTATCAATGTAAACGGCCCTAGCATTCTAGTTTATTGCAAAAACAGGGCAACCCATTTATCTTAAAACTAGGTAGAGGGAACGCGCTATGTTAAGTAATATTAGACTGGGTATAACTGAAGTACAGATTAATGAAGTGTGCTGCGTTAATCGATATCTGCACTCAATATCGTTACAGGTTCTGTAGTTGCCGTATATCATTTTATGCTCGGTAAGAGCTCTTAAAACATGATAAATTCAAAAATTTCGGGGGAATTGAAAATCAAAACTATAAAAAAATAATGCCCTTATTAACTCATTAAAACGAAAGACCGGTGTGTATGATGAAACAGTGTGCAAAGATAGAGAACAGGCCCCATTCTTTTTGCACGTTCACTCAACCGGCGCGAAATTCCCGGTCCAGAAGTGAAGTACACGGTCGATAAATTTGACCCGCGTTCTTATCTCTGACTGTCAGGATAGGTTCCACGTAATTAAGCTGGATATGCAAACGCAAGATACATTAGTGTTACTCATAGTGGGAAATTTTAATTTTTTCTCATACGCTATGACGGTGTATAGCATAAGGCTCAGTGACATTATCTATCTGTGCACTACATCGTGTCATAGCGTGATACAATATGTATTATTTCCTTAGTAACATCAGCTTAGTAACATTAACCTAGCTTAGTAACATCAGTTTAGTAACATTAACGATCTTGTCTTCACATCGCTTCCTAGTGTGCTATCACAAAGCTCAGTAACGCAAGGCATCTGTGTCGCTACATCATGCTATTTCGCGTTGTCATAAAGCTCAGCAATTTTACTATCTGTGTAGTACAACGGAGACGAAACACTGAAATGAAAAACACAGTTTCATTTGGGCAGCTCGCGAGACCAGACGATGACCCTCAGGATGCTACAAAATATTTGTTATCCCAATCTATATACCTTTCATGCACTGTTTATTTTCAAGATCCTTCACCTCGCTTGCTGGATTCCGTGCCGACCGGTTGTGCCCTCGCGATCTCCGGCGTCAGCGTAGCTCTGGCCGACTGGGCTCGCCCTACGTCATCTCCTGACGCCGACGACCTTCGACGACAGTGTAGCTCTGACGTACTGGACTTGCTCTACGCCATCTACTGACGCCGACAAGAGCTCTCGCAAGTGGTGCCCCATGCTCGGACTCCTGTGACCGTGTTTCCATCTTTCCTATCTCTCCTATCCCCTCAGTTTGTTGTCGCTCCTTCTGGCTTACCACCTCACGTCTCTTCCTCTTTTCTACGCCTTTACTCCTACCCCGTTTATCCCTCCTCACCCCCATCCCTTGTGAGTTGAGGTGTCGCTCACTGAAGCAGACAGTTACGGGGCTCACTTCTCTCTTCCTTTTTCTCTTAAAAATCACTTTCTCAAGATCCTTCAGCTCACAGTGGCCTCGCTGCGGAAGACGTGCAATTTGTAGCGCATGCTTTCGCGGTGCCCCTCGTTACGGGCGGATGATGCATCTCAGAGCCCAAATGGAGCTCGGCCCGCAAGAGCTCGGAATATGAGCATCAAATTTAGACTGTCCAGAAAAACTGCAATGTGGCGGTTAGACTAGCTCTGACTGTCCCCCCGTGGGTGCAGCTCGCGGTGTCAACCAATAGGAGTGGTGCTTCTCCGGATCTTTGAATAAAGTTCTTCGTACCATATCGTAAGCACTTGCTGGACAGAAAAAAATAGATATGTAAGAAATAACGCACTAATGATCTCTATAGTGAGTGGATATTTACCAAAAGCTTACAATTGTGTCGTTTCTGCCATGCAATGAATGGCGCAAAAGGTATAGTGCTGCTTATACCGTTTTTTTGTTTTTATTGCATTTTGTTTTCACTATATTATTAACTGTGATATCAATTATATGGACACTCACGGCTGGATTTCGCCACTGGCATCGTCGGCGTCACTCACCGACAATATATATATATATATATATATATATATATATATATATATATATATATATATATATATATATCATCAGCCTGACTACGTCCACTGCAGGACAAAGGCCTCTCCCATGTTCCGCCAGTTAACCCGGTCCTGTGCTTGCTGCTGCCAATTTATACCCGCGAACTTCTTAATCTCATCTGCCCACCTGACCTTCTGTCTCCCCCTAACCCGCTTCCCTTCTCTGGAAATCCAGTTAGTTACCCTTAATGACCAGCGGTTATCCTGTCTACGCGCTACATGCCCAGCCCATGTCCATTTCCTCTTCTTTATTTCAACTATTTTCAACTTTATCTCAACAAGGCGTACCTTTACAATGAATAATGTTCAGGTTCAACAACTTGCTGGCGAAACGAGCACGTCAATATTCCACTGCAATGTTCGAAGTATCAGAAAGAACTTAGATTTACTTGTAGCACAGTTGTCTGAGCATGCGCAACCGCTTCATATTATTGCAATCACGGAAACATGGCTGAAAATGGGCGAGGAGGTTGTAATCGCTGATCACAGGTTTACCTCACAGCCAAGAGAGTCGCGAAATCGCGGTGGCGGAGTCGCCCTATTTATACATAAAAGTTTTTCTTTCATATCTTTGCCATCAATTTCATACAGTTGTTCTTTTATGGAAGCCTTGTTCGTAAAGTTAGAATTTCCTCTCATTGTTGGTGTCATTTATCGGCCTCCCAATTCTAGTCTACCTGATTCTCTTGCTAAACTGCAAATGATTTTTATGACAATATCAACAACGTACACTGATCCCGTTGTGGTAGTTGGGGACTTTAACCTTGATACTAGCCAAGTTGCTCATAAGGACTACTCATTCTTGCTGCAGTCATTCAACTTCAGAAATGTTATAACCACCACCACGCGTGTTACAAGTGTATCTTCATCAATTATAGATCACGCTCTAACAAATATAGATACCGACGTTCATGCTGGCGTTTTCAAAGAACCCATTGCGGATCACCTTCCGATATTTATTGTACTTAACTTAATCCAAAACAAGAAGGAACATCGACGACATATTATCAGGACAGACTACACAATGCTGAGAAAAAGCCTCTTGCAGATCAGTTTTGATGATATATACGACAATGATGTTAATACTGAGTTCTCGAACCTGATAGGAATTCCTAAAATTGCAGTTAATAACTGCTGTCGCGTACTCCCTGCACGTTCATATCAATTACCAATTTGCCCTTGGATGAATGATGACATTTTGCAACTGTTAAAAACGAAGAATTTCTGGTACAATAAATGGAAATGCCATAAGACGAACCGTTACTATTTAGGTCAGTACAAGCTACTGCACAACAAATGCGTAACGATAATCAGGGCCCGTAAAAAACAATACTACTCACGCCGCATCCAGGAGGCATCTGGCGATACACGCAAAATATGGGGTATCATAAATGAGGTTACTGGGGGCCGTCAATCACAACGTGTTACTCCTGAGAGCGTTGACAACAGAACCGTCGAAGCGTTCAACACCTTCTTTTCTGGTATAGGCAAAGCTCTGGCAGACAAAATTCCCCGCTCTGCAGACAGTTACATTGCGTCAAACCCAGTTGTCAATACGTTTGTGATGTATGATATTGAACTTTCCGAAGTTTTTCATATTATTGAAAACCTTTCAACTAACAAATCTGCTGGGCTAGACCAAATTACCACTCGATTGTTAAAAGAAAACGTGGGTATTTTAGGCCCAATCTTATGCAATTTATTTAATCATTCTATACAAACGAAACCTACCCAACCATACTAAAAATTGCAAAAGTAATTCCAGTTTACAAAAACGGTCACATTTCCGATCCGTCTAGCTACAGACCGATATCGGTTCTTAGCATTGTAAATAACATTTTTGAAAAAGTACTATCAAACCACATAAATAAGTTTTTACAGAAATACATGGTTCTTTGTCCTCAGCAACATGGATTCCGGTATAATTATTCTACGTCATCCGCAGTGTTGACATTAGCACAATCGATTAACACGGCCCTAAACAACAACAAGCTAGCGGGAGTTGTTTTTCTTGACTTACAAAAAGCATTCGATAAGGTAGATCATTCCATTCTTTTGCATAAATTAAAGCACTACGGCATACTTAATCAAGCCTATGAGTTATTTTCTAATTACATCAAAAACAGACAGCAGGCTGTCGTGATGACCGATATTACTTCCACACTGCAATATCTGAACACAGGGGTGCCACAGCGATCGGTTCTCGGACCGCTGTTCTTCTCCCTTTATATCAATGACTTGCCTCATGTATTAAGCTCTTCCAAAATTATTATGTGTACCGATGGTACAGCATTAATATGTACGGCCGACAATGTTCTTGAATTATAAAGACAAGTAAACGCAGAATTGAAAAAAAAATTCCCAGTGGTTTTTTGCTAACAGGTTAACGGTTAATGCTAAAAAAACGAAGTACATTGTATTTCATTCCCGTAGGAATATAATTAGTTACGAAGATATTCAGATAAAAATTGGCAACTGCATATTAGAACGTACGGACACGTTTAAATACCTCGGGATTATACTAGATAATCACTTTCACTGGGCAGGTCAAATAAATGCCGTCGGTGTAAAGCTGGCTTCCGGCTGCCACGCACTTTTACAAGCTAGAGGCTACTTTGATAAAAGCATTTTGCGGGCGCTTTACTTTGCTTTCATCCATAGTCATTTAATCTACTGCATGGAATCGTGGGCCTGGACTTATGATTCTTATCTGGATCCCCTTCGAAGGCTTCAAAAGCGTGCCATAAGAATAAAAACTCGGAGTAAGTACAACGAGCCAAGCCGGCCGTTATTCCGATCGCTAAAAATACTACCCTTCGATCTTTTGCGTGACTATAAGATGACCGGTTGTGTTAACAGTATCGTAAAATACAATAGCCCATTTGATGTCTCGTTATTTTATTCCTCTTCCCGCCCTACTAGAAGCCTGACGTTCGGTTAACTTGGCGCCAAGAAATAACGTTTATGGTGAGAGATTATTGCAATTCACAGGGATAAAGATCTGGAATAGTTTGCCCACTGAACTGAAGACATCACACAATGCTGCGGTAAAACTAAAAAATCAATTCTTTAGCAAGCTGTAAATATTCTTTTTCTCTTTGGTGGTAAGCACTTACATTTGTATAAATATACGCTGGTGAATCTTGTAAACCTAGCTTTTTTTTCCCTTCCAACTAAAACTTGTGTAGTGGAGCATACGCACTAACGTGTATGCGCCTTCCAAAGAGAAGGAAAAACCCCGTGCTCTGATTGCACGAGAACCTGGGCCGCCTTTTGCCAGACTTGTCGTACGGCCACTTTTCGTTGCGACATCGTTGCGACTTCTCCGGTTCAATAAACGCCATCACATTTGGTGGAGGCTGCTGAGATCCCCAAGCAGACCTGGAGCTCCGCTCTCGCAAGTTGCCCGAGAGACCACTGCAAAACATGACTGACGCAGTCGCCAACCAGCCCGTCCCAGCCCAGCCAGCACCATCGGCTGCCCCGTCTACCTGCCCCGGCGCTACTCGCCAACGGGACCCACCAATCTTCAGCGGCAGTGGCGAGCAAGACGTCGAGGACTGGCTCTCCTTGTACGAACGCGTAAGCGCCAGTAACAAGTGGGACAACGACTCTAAGCTCGCCTACGTTATATTTTACTTGGCAGACGTAGCTAAACTTTGGTTTACGAACCGCGAAACCGCCATCGCCAACTGGTCTTCCTTTAAGACACTCGTCACTGAAGCGTTCGGCCGACCAGAGGTCCGCAAGCTCCGCGCTGACCAGCGCCTGCGCCACCGAGCCCAGCAGCCTGGCGAGACGTTTACCAGTTACATAGAGGACGTGCTCGACCTCTGCAAGCGTGTGAATCCATCTATGCCCGAAGAAGAAAAAATTCGGCAGATTCTCAAGGGCATCGAGGATGGCGCATTCCAGATGTTGCTAGCGAAAAGCCCGAACACGGTGGCAATCCTCGTAAGCCTCTGCCAGAGCTTTGATGAATTGCGCCGTCAGCGTTCCATCGCCAGACAGAGTGTCCTACCGCCGGAATCGATCTCGGCAGTCACACTCACAAATGCCAACGTTTGCAAAGAAAGTCTATCCAACCAGATCAAAGACTTCATCAGGGAGGAAGTCGCCCGACAGCTCTCCCTGCTGCCGCATAGCGACGCGCCCCCCGCAAGCCTGCCTACGACACTGCAGCAGGCCATACGCACGGAAATTTGTGATGTCCTCCCTACAGTGCAGGCCCCTTACCCGTGCACTTCAGTAGCGCCTAATCTCTCAGCTGTCGGCTACGCACCACCTGCACCACCTTCACCTCTCAGCTACGCAGCTGTGGTCGCGCGGCCCCCACCGCATCCAGTCGCCTTATCAGCTCCACCTCCTCCGGCATCGCCTCCAGTTTACAGGCCCTCACCTCGCTTTTTCCATCGATCTAATGAGTGGCGCACTCAAGACAATCGTCCTATCTGCTTCGCCTGTGGCATCGCTGGCCACATTGCACGCTTCTGCCGCCGTCGCCCCACACCTGCAAACGCATACTTCGGAACTCCTACCTACGCGCCGCAGCAGGCCACCGCATCTGCATATGAACAGAGGCACTCAGACTCGGATCGCCGCCCATCGACTGCTCGTTTCCCATCCCCTCGTCGCCGGTCGCCATCGCCTATGCGTCGCCGACCACCTCCTGAGGAGGGAAACTAATCAGTGCAGTTCCGGAGGCAAGAACTGCAACTTGTGCGCAATTCCCAAGGCCTCCGTTTTCGCCGAAAAATGTTGTTGATGTCGATGTTGAGGGAGTCGCCACATTAGCGTTAATTGATACCGGGGCCGCCGTTTCTGTGATGGACGTCAAATTTTGTCGGAAACTGAAGAAAGTGACCACATCTCTCTGTGGCATGGTGCTGTCCACGGCTAGCGCGCAACGCATTCATCCCTCGGCTCTGTGTACGGCGCGCGTCGTCATCCAAGATGTTTTGTATGTCGTACAGTTTTTTGTTCTGCCATCTTGCTCTCATGACCTTATCCTCGGTTGGGATTTCTTATCAGGTCATGAAGCTATCATCGATTGTTCCCGTGCCGAAGTGTCCCTTGTGCCAACATATGAATTTCCACCACCCGACCGGTCTCCTCGGCTCTGCAAACTCATCGCTGACGACGACATCACCTTGCCCCCGGAAGCTTCGGTCCCTGTAAGCCTTTCATGTGTGGCGCATCCTGACGCCACGGTGGTCTTTACGCCATCTCCTGTTTTTACTGAACGCAAGGGCATCGTTCTCCCATTTGCCGTTCTTACAATTGCATCTGGTTTAACCGTAATGCTGGTTACCAACCACTGCAACTACCCCATCAGCTTACTTCGTGGTGAAACCTTGGGATATGTGCAACCTGTCGACCATATCGATGATATTATTCCTCCCGACGAAACGCCATGTCACATTGCCGCAATAACTCATGCGTCTGAGCCATCAAGTTTATCAGCCTTCGACAATGCTATTGACGCAGACCTTCCCCTCTCGCATCGCCGCCAACTTGTTGCTCTCCTTAACAAGTTTCGCTCTTCTTTCGACTTTCAAGAACCTGCTTTGGGCCGCACCACGACTATCACTCATACTATTGACACCGGCTCACATTTGCCTGTGCGACAGCGTCCTTACCGCGTTTCCGCCGAAGAGCGCCGCGTCATTACGGAGCAAGTAGACGACATGCTTAAACGTGGAGTGATACAGCCTTCTCAAAGCGCTTGGTCATCACCTGTCGTTCTGGTCAAGAAAAAAGATGGCACCGTTCGATTTTGCGTGGACTATCGCCGCTTAAACAAGATTACGAAGAAAGATGTCTACCCGCTACCACGAATAGACGATGCTCTTGACTGTTTACAAGGCGCCGAGTACTTTACATCCTTGGATCTGCGTTCTGGGTATTGGCAGGTGCCAATGGCTGAATGTGATCGCCCTAAAACGGCCTTTGTAACGCCAGATGGTCTATATGAGTTCAAAGTGATGCCATTTGGGCTCTGCAACGCGCCTGCCACATTTGAGCGCATGATCGATACCATCTTGCGTGCCCATAAGTGGAAAACTTGCTTGTGTTACCTGGACGACATCGTAGTCTTTTCGTCTGATTTCCCGACACATCTTGTTCGCCTCCACGAGATTCTGACGTGTCTAACTTCTGCGGGCCTACAACTTAACTCCAAAAAGCGCCACTTCGCAGCACGCAAGCTAACCATCTTGGGACATGTCATCACAAGAGACGGTGTTCTTCCGGATCCCGATAAGCTTCGGGCTGTCGCTGACTTCCCGTTGCCCACATCACTGAAAGCTCTAAGAAGTTTCGTCGGTCTCTGCTCGTACTTTCGTCGCTTTGTGCCCAACTTCGCGTCCATCATCGCACCTCTAACAAGTCTGCTCTCCAACAGCAAACGTATATCTGCATGGTCACCTGCATGTGACGACGCATTTCGCCAGCTGCGCCGCCTGCTGACCTCACCACCCATTCTTCGTCACTACGACCCCGCTGCTGCCACAGAAATTCACACCGATGCAAGTGGCATCGGTCTTGGTGCAGTTTTGGCACAACGGAAAGGCACCCAACCCGAATACGTAGTCGCCTATGCAAGTCGCGCTCTCAAGAAGGCTGAGTTGAATTACTCCGTGACAGAGAAGGAGTGTTTGGCCATAATCTGGGCCTTGACGAAGTTTCGCCCGTACCTTTACGGCCGCCCTTTCGACGTGGTCACAGACCACCACGCTCTATGTTGGCTGTCCACATTGAAAGACCCGTCCGGACGCCTGGGACGTTGGGCACTTCGATTGCAAGAATACGACATCCGTGTAGTATATCGTTCCGGTCGCAAGCATGCAGATGCCGATGCACTTTCGCGATCGCCTTTGACCCCAGATGTGGCTTCTCTGTCACCACTTTTTACCACCTTGTCACCAATAGACACCACTGACATGCTTTCGGAGCAGCGTAAAGATCCATACCTTGCATTGTTACTCGACTACCTTACCGATCCGTCTGCTGTCCCTTCCACGAGAGCACTACGCCGACAAGCAGCCCACTTTTCCGTGCGAGACAGCATTCTGTACCGCCGCAACTACACGCCTGGTGGTCGGAAGTGGCTCCTTGCTGTCCCAACTCATATGCGCTCTGACATCTGCATGAATTTCCATGCAGACCCTCAAAGTGCTCACGCAGGTGTCGAAAACCTACGAAAGGCTGCGCCAACGATATTACTGGCGAGGAATGTATCGCTTTGTGCAGAAATACGTTCAGTCTTGCACCACTTGCCAACAGAACAAGACACCTCCGCGGCACCTTACTGGCATGTTACAGCCGCTCCCATGCCCGGCTCGCCCATTCGACCGCGTGGGTATCGAACTCTATGGCCCCCTCCCATATAGTCGCTCTGGAAACCGGTGGATTATTGTCGGCATCGATCATCTGACACGCTACGCTGAGACTGCAGCTCTACCAGCAGCGACCGCCCACGAAGTTGCACTCTTCATTCTCCGCAGCTTCATTCTCCGCCATGGGGCTCCACGGGAATTACTCAGTGATAGGGGTCGAGTGTTCCTGTCGGAGGCCATCCAAGCTATTCTCGCTGAATGCAACATCATCCACCGGAAATCTACCGCATACCATCCACAGACAAATGGTCTCACTGAACGGTTCAACCGCACACTTGGCGACATGCTGAGGATGTACACCTCCTCCGACCACACTAACTGGGACGCTGTCTTGCCTTTTGTTACCTTCGCTTACAACACCGCGACGCAAGCGACTACCGGTTTTTCCCCGTTCTTTCTGTTGTACGGCCGCGAACCATCCCACCCACTCGACACCATACTCCCGTACCGCCCTGATGTATCGGAGTGCTCCCCGCTTTCGGAAGTCACCAGATACGCTGAAGACTGCCGTCAGTTGGCTCGGTCTATGACAAGTGAAGCTCAAGGTCTACAAAAAACCCGGCATGATGACGCTCATCACATAGCGCCTACGTTTCGTACTGGCTCCCTCGTGTGGCTTTGGGTGCCCCCGCACGTTCCTGGCCTGTCTTCCAAACTTCTGGCCCGGTACCATGGTCCATACCGTGTCATTGACGCAACCTCGCCAGTGAATTACATCGTCGAGCCCCTAACACAATCGCCAGATTTGCGCCGTCGAGGACGCGAGACCGTACACGTCGACCGTCTCAAGCCCTACTACGACCCCCTCATTGTGCCTACTCCGTGAGTCGCCAGGATGGCTACTCTTCAACCCGGGGGGTATTGTAGTGGAGCATACGCACTAACGTGTATGCGCCTTCCAAAGAGAAGGAAAAACCCCGTGCTCTGATTGCACGAGAACCTGGGCCGCCTTTTGCCAGACTTGTCGTACGGCCACTTTTCGTTGCGACATCGTTGCGACTTCTCCGGTTCAATAAACGCCATCACACTTGTGATAGTTTGATGTTCTTTATGTATTTTAACTGATGTTTTTTGGGTGTGTCCACGAAGTTATCTGTCATAACTTTTTTTATGCACGCATGCAGTTTTGTTTGGTGTGACCAGATTGTTTAGGAAGAGAAAGACTTCTCTACTCTGTATATGTGTATATTTACAGTGTCTGTATATGTATTATGTGTAATTGATATTTCCCGCTTCTGTCCTTTACTTTTCTCATTGGACCCTACACTAGCCTCAGGCTATGGGTCCAATCAGTGTTTGTACGCCTCATGTGACAAATAATAATAAACGTTCAATCAATAAAAGAAACTATGATATCCTTAACCCCCGTTTGTCCCCTAATCCACTCTGCTCTCTTCTTGTCTCTTAAGGTTACACCTACCATTTTTCTTTCCATTTCTCGCTGCGTCGTCCTCAATTTAAGCTGAACCCTCTTTCTAAGTCTCCAGGTTTCTGCTCCTTAGCTAAGCACCGGCAAGATACAGCTGTTATATACCTTCCTCTTGAGGGATAGTGGCAATCTACCTGTCATAATTTGAGAGTGCTTGCCGAATGTGCTCCACCCCATTCTTATTCTTCTAGTTACTTCAATCTCGTGGTTAGGCTCTGCGGTTAAAACCTGCCCTAAGTAGACATAGTCTTTTACAACTTCAAGTGCACTATTACCTATCTCGAAGCGCTGCTCCTTGCCGAGCTTGTTGTACATTACTTTCGTTTTCTGCAGATTAATTTTAAGACCCACCTTTCTGCTCTCCTTGTCTAACTCCGTAATCATGAGTTGCAATTCGTCCCCTGAGTTACTCAGCAATGCAATATCATCAGCGAAGCACAGGTTACTAAGGTATTCTCCATTAACTCTTATCCCTAACTGTTCCCATTCTAGGCTTCTGAAAACCTCCTGTAAGCACGCGGTAAATAGCATTGGGGAGATTGTGTCCCCCTGCCTTACACCCTTCTTGATTGGTATTCTGCTGCTTTCTTTATGAAGCACTATGGTAGCAGTTGATCCCCTGTAGATTTCTTCCAGAATGTTTATATATACTTCATCTACACCCTGATCTACGCAGTGTCTGCATGACGGCTGATATTTCTACTGAATCAAACGCCTTCTCGTAATCTATGAAGGCTATGTATAGTGGTTGGTTATACTATGAGCATTTCTCTATTACCTGATTGATAGTATGAATGTGGTCAATTGTTGAGTAGCCTGTTCGAAATCCTGCTTGTTCCTTTGGTTGATTGAATTATAATGTTTCTTTACTCTGTTAGCAATTACCTTTGTAAATAGCTTGTATACTACAGAGAGCAAGCTGATCGGCCTGTAATTCTTCAAGTCCTTGTCATCTCCTTTCTTATGTATTAAGATGATGTTAGCGTTCTTCCAAGACTCTGGTACCCTTCCCGTCAGGAGACACCTCGTAAACAGGGTGGCTAGTTTTTCTAACACAATCTGTCCTCCATCTTTCAGCAGATCTGACGTTACCTGATCCTCACCCCAGCTTTGCCTCTTTGCATGCTCTCCGAAGCTTTTCTGACTTCTTCTATCATTACTGGTGGGGTGTCATCTGGGTTACTGCTAGTTCGTATAGTATTAAGGTCGTGGTGTTCTCGGCTACTGTACAGATCTCTGTAAAACTCCTCCGCTATTTTAACTATCCTATCCATATTGGTAGTTATTTTGCCTTCTTTGTCCCTTAGTGCATACATCCGACTTTTGCCTATCCCAAGTTTCTTCTTCACTGCTTTAACGCTTCCTCCGTTTTTCAGAGCGTGTTCAATTTTCTCCATGTTATACCTTCTTACATCGCATACTTTACGTCTATTAATCAACTTCGAAAGCTCTGCCAGTTCTATTTTGTCTGTTGTACTTGACACTTTCATGATCTGACGCTTCCTAATTAGGTTCTTCGTTTCCTGGGAAAGCTTGCCAGTGTCCTGTCTAACTACCCTGCCTCCAACTTCCAGGGCACACTCCGTAATGATACTCGTCAGATTATCATTCATTGTATCTAAGCTAAGGTTGGTTTTCTCACTAAGAGCCGAGTACCTGTTCTGCAGCGACACTCTGAATTCCTGTACTTTCCCTCTCAGTGCTAGCTCATTGATTGGCTTCTTGCGTATCAGTTTCTGTCGCTCCTTCTTCAAGTCTAGGCGAATTCGAGACCGTACCATTCTATGGTCACTGCATCGTACCTTGCCAACCACTTCCACATCCTGCACGATTCCTGGGTGTGCAGTCATTATAAAGTCTATTTCGTTCTTATTTTCCCCATTAGGGCTCCTCCATGTCCACTTGCGGTTTTCTCGTTTTCGGTAGAAAGTACTCAAAATCCGCAAATTATTGCGTTCTGCGAATTCTACAAGTAGCTCTCCTCTGGCGTTTCTAGGGCCGATGCCATAATCTCCTACTGCCTGGTCTCCAGCCTGCTTCTTCCCTACCTTTGCATTAAATTCGCTCGCCCATCACTATAGTATACTGTGTTTTTACCTTACTCATTGCTGATTTCACGTCTTCATAGAAGCTTTCAACTGAAGCGTCATCATGGCTGGATGTAGGCGCGTAAGCCTGTACTACCTTCATCTTGTATCTTTTATTCAGTTTCATTACAATACCTACCACCCTTTCATTAATGCTATAGTATTACTCTATGTTGCCAGCTATCTTTCTGTGAATTAGCAACCCCACTCCCAGTTCTCTTCTGTCTGCCAGGCCCCGATAGCAAAGGACGTGCCCATTCTGTAGAACCGTATAGGCCTCATCTGTCCTCCTGACCTCACTGAGCTTTATTATATCCCATTTAACATACTCTGGCTCCTCGAATAGTACAGCTCGAGTTCCCTCACTAGATAAGGTTCTAGCGTTAAACGTTGCCAAGTTCAGGTTCCAATGGTGGCCTGCAGTCTAGAGATTCTTAGCACCCTCTGCTGCGTTGCAGATCTGACCACCACCAAGGTCAGTTGCTGTGCAACTGCTGGGTACTGAGGGCCGTGAGTTATTTGACGTATGCATGTGGGAGGTAGTGGCCAGATACTGCACCAGGGTGGCCAATCCTTCTCTGGTGAGGGAGTGCGTTCCCGGTGGTGGTTACCGGTGAGGCCGCACCCCAGGCCTCTTAATGCAGTTCCATCAACACGCGGATTTTTTTTCCGGTTGGGAACTGCGCGGCACCGGGATTTGAACCACGGACCTCTTATATATATATATATATATATATATATATATATATATATATATATATATATATATATATATATATATATATATATATATATATATATATGTGTGTGTGTGTGTGAAAATGCAAGAATGAATAAATATTCAGAAACAGACAACGGCTCGTGCAATCGAACGCGAGACCTCTGAATCATTTGTGACAGGCATTCGCCACTGAGCCACGAAGGAGCACATCTCCCATCGTTCAAATGACAAGCTGTTTATATCTACCACTTACCGCTGGTGACAGGCATCTCGGTGGGAACTATAGTGTTTTCAGCATTGCCAGCAAAATGGCGCAATGAGCGCGCGTCGCCACATCGTCACGACGCGGCGGCGCGCGCTCTCATCTCCTGCGCACTACCCCGCGGAGAGGGAGCGGGGTGAACGCCGACGCGTGTGCTTGTCTCGTGGTGGAGACAATAGTACGTCTTGGCTGGTCTCGGGCTTTCACTGGAACGATTCTGTTGTAAGTACCGGGCGCACAAAGATAACTGAAATCTTTACACAGTCTCTGTTTGCTAAAAGGGCGTGCCTTTCAGACAAAGAGAAGTAACAACTAAGACGCTTATTCACGTTCATCTGTTCCTGTGAATACGTTTCGTGTGTCATTTGTGCGTGAGAAACGAGAACACATTTCGATGTGGTTGCCAGTCTATCTACGCACTATTTTCCAATTTGTTACTACATCGCGTTCATTGCTTTGACTTCACGGCAACGTTGTTACTTTTTCGATATTATCATTATTACTTTTCTGAACAACACAAAGAAGCAAAACAGATGAAGAACTTTTCTACTATGTCCCACCACAGAGACCCATGCATCAGAGCGAACGAAATTTGATGGCTATACGAAGCCATATGGGTATGTACTCTCAGTGTAACAGCCAAAGTTACTGCGTGTTAACAAGCATAATCGCTGCGTAACTTGCTGCGTCTTCCTTTATCAGACCGTGAGAAGTGCGTTAACATTTTAGGAGTTGAGCTGTTATGCTCGAGGTTTTACATGTGCCATAGACAAAAAAATTATCATCACTACAAACTGGCATCTACTCAATCACCCTTTACAGATTATTTATGAGAAAAGTTGAATTGAACCACCCATATTAGTCATTTATAGTATAGCGATGAGTGTGAAGGAGAGGGGCAAGTTGGTAAGAGCCTGGAAAGCCAGGACCATCTAGGTGCCGAGAAGCTCTACTGTGCCAAAGCTTAACGGGACTAATTGCAAGCTACACTCGATTGTTTTAACGTGTACCTTATGTGGATGCGGTGTACTCCCTTTAGTGAGACTTTTTGCGTATACTGTAATAATACCCGAGTCAATGCCGCCACGCACGAATTCGGTATAGTCCAGAAAGCTGCCACCAGATGGCACCACCGAAGTTAAAATTGCTTATCCCATGCTTGTCGTTTGCCAATGCTGTACTAACCTTCCAACCAGGAAGCAGATAGTGGCTGGAACAAGGGCAGCGACAGGTTGGTCGACTGGCCTTGGGATGCCACGGACGAGTTGCCATAGAGACCATTCAAAAAGACGTTGGATGGTCTTCGTATGAGGCCCGAGAAGCCAGGAGCAAGATAGCCTACGAGGGCCGCCTGCGAATCATGAATGGCAACAGGTGGGCAAGACGCTTGTTCCAGTACACCAGCCTGACTGGAATAACGACACAGTGGACTGCGTGGGTGTACACCCTGCGCCGAAAGTTTGGTTTCTTCGCGAAACCCATGAAGGCAAGCACAGAGTGCGGATGGGCCCGTGCCATCCAAGAAAATGTACGGGAGGAAGAGAACGAGCAGTGACGGAGGGTGATGCGTTCCAAGGCAACCTTGACGGTATATCAAAGTTGCAAGAATGAAATGGAAAAGGAGCGCATGTACGACGACAATGGCGGTAGTGGCCTTCTGTTCAAAGCGCGGCATGGGGCACTACGAACCTTGTGTGCCGTCGCCGATTCGACGAGAATACCGATGACACGAGTGCGATGTGCCGTGTGTGCGGGCAAGAAGAAGAAAGCATCCCCCATCTATTTCTACGCTGAACGATTTTGGGCCCACACCAACGAGGGGGCACCACACTACCCGAAGTTCTGGAGTTTGTTCCCAAAGATGACCCGGAGCCACCCGCAGGCGGCGGAGCGTCTGGCACAGTGAAATATGCGGCAGTACCCACCACCAAAACAAGGCTGCTGCTGCGATTTATGTGGACAAAATTGATGGCGTGCAGATACGGGTGTGTACACCTGTGGAGTGTGTTGTTTATTTACTTTTAAGTGTTTTTTATCTCTGGCTAGGGCAGATTTATCTGGCCCACCCGATACAAAGGGATCAGCCTCAAATTATCATCATCATCATCATCATATTCATCATCAGCGCGCGCTGCCCACCGTCATGCTACCGGAACAATGACGTTTTTCTGGCTCTTTCCTTCGATTAAGTGAATTTTCTTTCCCCGGGCGTTTCTACCGCAAAATCGACGTAAGATTCGTTACGTAACTTTTTTGTGCCCCCTAAAGCAGTTGGTGGAAATCGCCGTTCAGCTAAGTAAGCTCCGAAGTAGTCGCATCGGAGCGCATCCGAGCGCGAGTGTGTAGCGAAAAACGCCAGGCGTGCGTGGTAGGCACAGCACTGTCACAGCGAAAGCTAGAAGAGCGGCCTTACAGAGTCTTTTCGAAACACTCATTGGGTAACTCTGCAAGCACACTTGCTTGATAACCACTAGGCCATTATTCATAAATTTATTTGGGTAGTGGGCCGGCATTCGCTTTGCTATTTTTCGACATTAATCTGAGAAGCGTGGTATCCGCGAAACACTTGCAAGGAATTTTGTGCCAATTGTGCATGCAGTCGCGACGACGATGAGGAATTATGGCTGTAATGGGTATGCGCCACAGTTAAAAGGGGAACAAAAAGAACGTAACATTTCCACGGGGTGAATGATGTAGATTAGGGCGAAGCATACGTCCGCCCATTCGTTCTTGCTTCCGTCTGTCCATGCGTCCGTCTGTGTGACCGTCCGTGCGTGCGTCTGTTCGTGCGTCTGCACGACTATCCGCGCGTCCATCCCTGCGTTCGTCCATACATCCGCCCCTGCGTCCGTCCGTGCAGCCATCCGTGCGTCCGTCCATGCATCTGTCTGTGTGTCCGTTCGTCCATCTAGTCAACACTCCAAGTACCACTATCTCGAATCTTTTCATCATATATTCCGCATAGAGAAGCACCACCATCCAGTGGACATTCCAGGGACTAAAAGAGAGGTGGCACACGTACACTTTCTTACGGCTTGCGCTTCTTGTCTACTTCCCACCTTTAACCACCTCGAGTTCATGGTATATACTAGTTCATTGTATTTATGGCACTGCAGCCCAACGCTTGCTAAACCTTTCTACAACCAAGGAGGTTACGCCCAGCGAGTATAACCTAGCAATTCTTTCTTGTCAGATAGTGCTGAATGTACATGCCAATAGCTGGTAATTGTGAATAAGAGACAGGAGAATTCGGCTCTTAGTTTACGCGGTTCGACAGCGCGCAGGAGAAATCTCCCACCGCAACCACCTTGCAGGACAAAGCGTAAGACATGTTAGGTACTACGACGACGGACGAACGGGTGCCGCTTTAAGGAGCTTCGCCCCTAAAACAAGCTTTTGTATAGGGTTGGAGCATTGAACGGCCCACTCGTTACACTATTCGCATTGTGGGACAACTGGCTGTCCTTTCGCTCTTTTAAAACGCCTTATAACTCGTATTAACGCCATTACTTTCCTGACGTCAAGCCTGCCTAAGGCAAGTTTGACAACAAGTGAGAAGCACCGGTGTAGCTTAGTGGTAGAATACTGGGCTGGCACCCAGCGGACCCGGGTTCATGCCCCACTGCGTCATTGGTGCAAGGTTTCTTTTTCTGTTTTCGCGCGATGTGGTTACGGACACCGGCGGCGGTGGCAGACAACAACAATTGCGCGTGACCCGGAAAGTGATCTCGCAACAGCTTTCGCTGCAAAACTGAAAGAAAGAACAGAAATGAAAAGGCATGTTCATTAACTATACCACTGCAGGCATCAAATGACACAAAGGTGCACGAACAACCACGCAAGGACGCGCTCGTGAAATGACAGCTAACAAAAAGGGGGGCAAACCATGTTTTTTTTGGAACGAGCACCAGACAGGTCATACGTAAAGATTAACACAATGCTGACGCGCGCCTATTCCCTGTCATTACGTGCCTTTACGCGCCCGTCAGTACGCATCAGTACGCGCTTATCCGTGCCTTTAGTCCCAAAGTACGCCTCGGAACGGATCGATGTTTGAAGTGTGCAGTAAATCTGCGAGACAACCACGGATGTCACGCACTGTTGCACGCACGACGAATGCCCCAGGTCTCTAACTTCAAGAAAAAAAATGGCAGAGAACGAAGCGGGCCAAACGTGCCGCGAATCGCTTTCGCCTATGCACGCTGTCAGACGGCAGCTAAGGCGTCATCTCTCAAGGAAGAACAGGAATATATTAAAAAAAGGCTCAACGAGTGGCTTCATGTTAGCCTTCTCACCCTCTGGCTCGCATTCTCCTTCTTTGCAGTCATGCAAAACACAACCATGACCTGCAGTGCAACGACTTCGACGGCGAGGAAGAGAGCTTTCTTGCTTAGAACGTGGAGGAGATGCTTCTTAGCTTTTCGTGCTGGCTTTGCCACACTGCGCGACACATTTTTTGTGGCGCCGGAACCAAAGGATCGTACCGGGATGGCGAGAGACAGCGGGAGAACAAAAAACTTTGTTCCGCGATGCGACAGTCTACCCGCTGCTTTCAGGCCATGTTTTTTTTTCTTTTTCGGCTGATTTTTATGGCTGGATATGCGGCGAAAGTGACTGCTTTCGGGAACAAAGCCCAAGGCGTAACCAATGTTTGCCTTACAGTTCGCCACATTATGGCTTTTCGCTTCACTAAACTCCCCAACCCACCCCCACCACTTTTTATGTTCACGAAATCAGCCGCAAAGAAATAAACGTGGTGACGCCACGTATCGGTCACCTTGCTGTCTTTTATGCACACAACGCGATGTACTTGTATGTACTAGTGGTGCTTTACGTCGATAACTGAAACTTGTTAAAGCTTGTTCGATCTTTTGAAATATTCATTTTTTAAAAGCTACCCAACGAGTTATGGGGGTGTCTTATTTGGAAGCTTAAGTAATGGTAGCATAATAATGATCAAGCCCCGAGTCTGAGTCTGAATGAGTCCGAGTGAGTGTTACTTTGGTGAATTTGAGTCCGAGTGAGTCTGGTTGAAAGTTTTCGTGAGTGTGAGTCTCAGTGAGTTCGGCCCAAGAAAAAAAAATTGGTGAGTCTTGCCTGGGTTTACATTTGTACCAATGTCTACTCATACGTATTCTAAACCAATGTCACTCGTACAGTATTTCGATGTTTATTCACCGGAAGCACGATTACCTTAGGGGATGCCTTCATCTCACCCACCAACTCATCCAGAAAAGTTCTCCATAAACATATCTTATGTTGTCATCTCTACCATGGAAAATAACATCATTGGTTTGTGAGTGCTTATAACTCGTATTGGAGGTTTTGTATCAAAAGGTTCCTGTAAGAGCGCAGACTGTGTGGGTTGTTTGTGTTAAAGCATTGATCGAAAAAGCCAAGTATAGAGTAACGTGCTTATGAATCGACTCACATCAAGCGATGAGTCTGAATCTAAGTGGTGTTTTGGCGAGTTTGGGTCCGAGTGAGCTAAGTTGAAGAACATTCTTGTGAGTCCGGCTGAGGAAAACTTTGGGTAGATGGAGTTCGACTAAGCCCCAAGTCTTTCGCGACTGAGATTCACAAGTTTAGCTAACCTGTGCACAGGTTATTTTGCAAAAAAAAAGTTAATAACAATTCTGAAAACGTGACAATGAAGTATTACCATGCAAAAGAAGTGGTAAAAATAGATGTATCATGGCATTCGACCCGACATGGTACGAAGCAGCTGTACTTTGTTCGCGGCGGTTGTATCAGAAAGAACATAACTGCGTGCAGTTTCATGGCTGGGCGTCTTTAATTTGCATCTTCAATTGGATAAGCGATTGGGCCGTACGACGAAGGGAACGGAAAGAAAAGCTTAGCTCAAAGAACGCAGAGCACTCACGGGCTATGGGGAACAGCATACGTTGTACTGCACACAGGAAAGCTTGAGTGGCAGGCATGGAGGATCTGAAGCACGTTGCATCCTTTCTAGTTAGATACCGCAAGAACTTGACGCAGCTTATTCGAAGAAACATTGTAGGATGTTCGGGGGAAGAAAAAGCAGAACGAGTGAAAAATAAGAACGGTGAGGCTAAATTGAAGCAAGTAAGAAGTGAGATGAAACGCATCTTATGCTCCTGAAGACCTTTCTTGTTTGTGCATACGTGATTTCTGGGCAACCTAATGAAGTGGTAATTTTTCACTGAAGCCTTTTATTAAAATATTTTTCGCGTCTTGAGGCGTAGCAGAGTGACCTAGACGGTTCGGGTCATTGCGTAGGCTCTATGTACCTCTACATTCTTGCCTATTTGAAAGGAGTGGTTCTGGAGAAGAGGAAAAAAAAAACTATCTAATTTATGTCTGCCTATTGGGTGACACGGCCCAGTGCCTTGTAGGGGAAGGGAGAAACAGAGATAAAAAATGGCCATAATTCAGTATGTTTCACGGCAAGTGTCGTCGAAAGACGTTAGTCTTGCGTCTGGAAAGACTGAACAAAACGTTTATTCTATGTTCTGTGCGAGAAAATCGGTGAATAGTATTCTGGAGGCGCTGCGTTCGAGTGCCTCGATCCGTGCAGCGGAGGCGAAAGAGCGCATCGAGGCACGCGAGACACGAACGCTATCTGGCAGTTATCTTCGAAAACGAAGAAAGGCGTGCACGCCTGTCTCGGAGGCGATAAGGTGTAGAACGTAAAGCGACGGGCAGGTGCCACCCCCATGTTGTCTTAGCAAAGCGTTGGCAACGCTTTTTTGTCCATAGTGTTGCATTTTCGGCGCAGCGCAATAAACGCTAAGGTCCTTAGAATTACTTATGTATGCCCTATCAAGTATAAGGACACACATGCAAAATATTGACGTGGTGTTTACTGTGCCTAATTGCTTTATGTGCAATAATTGCACATGTTACTGTGCCCAATTGTAATTGTGCAATAATTGCTTTTTAATTGACAATCGCACATGTATGAACGCTGAAACTTGAACAATATTGTTGGGAGCGGCGGGTGAAGTTTGATTTTGATCGTTCGGGGTATTTTTTGGCGGACAAACGGACAAGTGTAGAGACAGACATACAGACAGACAGGCGGACTAAAATTTTGCTTCAAAGTACCCAAAGAAAGACTATCGTCTTTAAAAGAATAGTGGAAAGATATAAAGAAACAGGACGCAAGCGACAGGGAAAGGAGGAGATAGGAAAGTTGAGAGCCGGTCGAAGAAGTCCGAGGGCGGGGCACGACACGGCGAGAGCTGCACGGCGTCAGGAGGTCGCGGAGGGTGAACCAGTCGGCGAGAGCTACGCTGGCGCCGGATATCGCGGGTGGCACAACCGGTCAGCTTTTAAGCCTCCGAGCAACTCTCGCCTACTTGAAAGAACGTATCCACACTCGCTTTGTGAAGACCGAACGTTTCTCTTTGTTTTGCGCATGACTGTTGAATCACGCTTATTACTTTACACTAGGAGTGTCTCTCGAGAGTAGATACACCGCTGCCAAGAATTTTGAGTAATCATTGAAGCGCTCATATCGTAAGAATTTAGAACAACCTTGATTCTCACAAACCCTCACACAAGCACGCACATAACCACCCGACCAACACACACACAACACGCAGCGCTCACTACCAACTGTTTATTGCTCCTATATGACCTTCTTATATACGTACAGATGAATGCGCAAAAGCAATAATCAACAGAGCTTTGCCTGTGGAAAACCAACAGCACGCGAAGTAGATAGCACCACCATACAACAAAGAACAAGTAAAAAAAAGTGAACATGAAAAGAAGATAAACCATCTAGAATCACTAAATCCTTGCCTCGAGAAAAGAGATTTCCTGTTGATGCAACACCAAAGACAGCTCGCCGACACAGATATCCTTATCTTTTTCAATCAGAAATGCTTCCATCAGCAGACGTGCAGATAAATTCGAGCTTCTTCCAAGAACCTTCGTATCAGAGAATCGTGGTTCACACCCACATGCAGGAATATGGGACACAAGATGTGCGTACTTATCTTCGCTTTAGGGGCGAAGCTCCTTAAAGCGGCACCCGTTCGTACACTCGTCGTAGTCGTAGTGCGTAACCAGTTTTACGCTTTGACCTGCAAGGTGGTGCGGGTGGGAGATTTCTCCTGTGCGCTGTTGGACAATAAAAAATTCGCAGCGTGCGCAATTAAAAGCCGAATGCTCCTGTCTCTCATTCCCAATTAGCAGCCATTGGCATGTACATTGAGCACTATCCGACAAGAAAGGGTTGCTCCGTCATACTCACTGGGCCTAACGTCCTTGGTTTTATAAAGGTTTAGCGAGCGTTGGCCGGCAGTGCCATGAATACAGTGAACTAGTATATACAAGAGCTCGACGTGGTTAAAGGTGGGAAGTACCCCGCCACGGTGGTCTAGTGGCTAAGGTATTCGGCTGCTGACCCGCAGGTCGTGGGATCAAATTCCAGCTGTGGCGGCTGCATTTCCAATGGAGGCGGAAATGTTGTAGGCCCGTGTAGTCAGATTTGAGTGCACGTTAAAGAACCACAGGTGGTCGAAATTTCCAGAGCCCTCCACTACGGCGTCTCTCATAATCATATGGTGGTTTTGGGACGTTAAACCCTAAAAATCAATCAAAGGTGGGAAGCAGACAAGAAGCGCAAGCCGCAAGAAAATGTGCATGTGCCACCTCTCGTTTAGTCCTTGGAATGTCCACTGGATGGCGGTGCTTCTATATGCGGAATATATGATGAAAAGAGGCGAGACGGTGGTACTTGGAGTGTTGACCAGATGGACGAACGTAAACACAGACAGATGCATGGACGGACGAATGGATGGCTGAACGGACGGATGGACGCATTGACACACCAGGGGCGGATGCATGGACGAACGCAGGGACGGATGCACGGATGAACATGCGAACGCAAAAACAGACGCACGCACGGACGGGCGGATGGACGCATGGACGGTCACACAGACGGATGCATGGACGGAGGGAAGCAAGAACGAATGGACAGACGGATGCTTCGCCCCACTCTCCATCATTGAACCCGTGGATATGCGCCATTTTTTTTCTTGACCTTTAGCGCATGCTCCCTAAGCCGGTCATTGAGGCCTCTCTCGGTAATGCCAATGCACACGTAGCTTCAGGTCTAAACACTGTAGACAAGTCTCTGTGGGTACCTTGGTAGTGAACATAAGTCCGCGTCCATAATCTTTAAAAACACTAAGCATATTCTACCAACAAGAACGCTCAACTTCATATGAGACCTGTTTGGTGCACACAATCATCGAAGTACAATCATCTTTTTGAAAATCTGAAAATTATGTGGGGGTGTATAGGGTGCCCATTTGTCTAAAAGAATTGAAAAATCGTGAACATATCTAAAGATCTTTAATACCTTCCCACCCTTTTAAGAAGTTATCCGACGTCCTATCTACATCAGCTAAAAAATATCAGAAAGAAGGGGCGACACAGGAACCTATACAGATTCCCTGTCGTTGTAGATAGGGCTTGTCGTTAAAGTAGTAAAAGTGACGTTAAGATAAAATTCTAAAAGCGCTAAAAAGTTCTCAATGAACACGCCCGCATTGTTGATCAATGACACGTCATCATTATTTTCTATGCACTTTCGGACCGAGATCCAAAGCTTATCGTGCGGAACAGAATAAAACAACTATTCAACATGTACTTAAAAAGCAAAGGACATCTTCTGGTTAGTCCGTATAAAATCAGCGACATCACTAGAGCTTTTGGTGCAGAAAGTACCACTGACACAAAGCGTCTTTAATTTGCTTAAAAGGAATTTACTAACGTTGCCCTGCCATGGAACATTTTTACTATCAATGGATCTTAAAGGTATGGTGTTGGGTTTTGGCGGAAACAAAGACGTTCAAGTTAATGCTTTTGCTGCTTGCTAGGGTCATAGCTAGTGTAGGTATTCCTACTTCTCTACAGAACGCAGTGAATCTTGATTTAACGCGTACAGCACTCTTTTTAAGAGGTAAGAAGTTCTTGTCTCCAGCACTAAGCGCTTTCTCATTGTATAAAACCTGAGGCAAAGCAACAAACCCGCCCTCCTTTGCCGGCTTGTACTAACATCAAATTCTGTTTCTTGAAAAAAACAACCACACTATTCGGTTCTTTGCTACAGCTATTTCCGTAACTTGGGCTGTACATCTGGTGATGCAGTCCATACCGTCTAGCAACATCTTTCTCGATCCTGGCTGGCCTTGGATGATAGATTCCGGTGTATGGGAACCCTATTATGTGTGTTTAGTGGCGCTACAAATTTAGCGGTGGTTGTGATTGTGGAGCAGGGGGCTTCGCCTGGCCAACATGGCCAGCCACTGTTCCGCCTGAGCGTCTCCTGAATTAGGGGGGGGGGGGGTCTGTCATTACCTGTTGAACAGCCCACAGTGTCTTGCTGGAAAACAATCAAAATTCGTTGCGCCCTCCTCCTCGTCGCCCTGCACCCTCGAGCTAAAAATGACATCTTCGAGTGCGCGGTGCCTATGACAAACTCTTGCAAGCTACCGTCTATCACTGCTCTGTCCCTATTAAACTGCGGACGAATGCCCTTGCACGTGAAGTGCAAACATGCGTTCCGAAAATAAGAGCTTTGAAGGCTTGCCACGACTACAGAGATGTAATACGCAATCGCTTCAAGGTAACGTACACGTTTTGGCAACAAAGCATATGCAATCCACAGACTTTCTTGAGAACAAGCGACGCTGTTGTGCCACATAAGAACCGATTCCGCGTACGCCCCGGCTTGGTCATTCAAGACTTAGTGATGCTCTTCCCCGCTGTGGTGACTTTTGTGGTGACTGTGGCAACATCGTACATTTCAGTTCACTTTGAGGAACATTGACTACGCGAGGCTGTGTGCATGCCCTATTATGACATTCGCGCCATCTTTCATTCGTCTTCGGTCTTTGAGATTCTCTAATAGTGAGCCGAGCTAACGGTGCTTATTCCAGCGTATATTGCCACGCACTCACAATGCATAGTTTTAAGCATGTTTACTTATATTTTTTACTCTTGTGGTTAAAACTTTCTATTTGCTTTTCATGATCCCACATTGGTACGTACAATAGTATCGGGTTACGAGCCAGCTGATCCAAGGTTAATGCTCAATACTGCTCTTCAAAAGCTATAGACTTATCAGAACATGCCAGCAGCATCAAACCAGGTGGTAATTGAGTATCCATAACAGTGGTGTTCGAGCTAGAATTCATGAATTCATTTTGGGTGGTTCGTGACACCGCCTCTCTACAAAAAAGAAAAAAAAGTGTTGTAGACGCGCGCTGCGTCCCTTGACGGCGGACTTTCCTAATTTTTGGTATGCTTTACCACGCAATAGTCTTATGTTGTGGCAGCGCTGATTGTTTCACCATCTCTACATCCTTGACATGAGTGTAAAGCTTTTGTTGAAGTTTTAGGTGACGTATGCATGTGAGCATTACGTTTCTTGGCTTGCATAATTGAGAAGAAAATGCAGTTAGAAGCAGGTTCAATTTGGTGGCAGGCCGCACAGATAATGAACAAGCAGCTGATATTTGGTGTGGTAGCTTAGTTTTACCATTCTTTGGCCAAGAGAAATAATTTCTCCTCCATGTTTTTTCTCGCACTTAAAGAGGTCTGTCATCACTTCCACCGGTTAACAATAGGTACCCGAAATATTTCTGGCCAAGAATCCCTGATGCAGAAAAAAAAAACGCGCATTACGCTGGCAAAAACTTGCCCACCTACAAACTCTCCGCCAGACGAGTAGGTAAAATAGTGAGAACTTTATTAGGGCCGCAGTAAGAAAAAATTATTGGGGGTGCAAGCCAAATACATTTTTGCCTAATTTCTTTGTACACTGACATTGAATCTTGCGCAGAATCAACATCGTGCAAAGCAGTCAAAAGAACCTAAGAATACGCCAGGGTCTTATCATTCCTGCTGACTTGAACGGATGCTAAAAAAAGCACCTGCGCCTGGCTAACTGCTAGCTGTAGAAAACAAAACTTGAATTATTCTCGCACTCTCATTCGTTATTTTGATTGAATGACAATGACTGTCAGAGTGGCATAAGAGGGAGATCGAAGACACAGAATATCAGATACCTTAAGTGGAGCTAATTAGGGTCCGCCTAACGTACGCACGCAAGCAAACTTACGGTTCAAATGTTTTGCATATGTGTGATTATTTTCCTACTTTTTTTTCTGGTGGCTCAAATAGGAGGCTTTTAACACATTCAAATTTTTTAGTGAATTCATGTTGCTGTAACATGAGCCGGCTGTTACAAGAAGAAAGAAACAGAAAAAAAGATGCCTGGTCCGCGCGGAAAGCTCAGCACGGTCACAGCGAAAGCGGCAAGTGCGGCATTTCTAGAGCCTGTTTTAGACTCTTTTGAGGTAATAGAAATACGCCAGCAAGGCACCCGCTACGCCATGAATTCGTGCGGCGAAGAGTTATGGCTGAACTCTTTGTATAATGGGTTGGATGAATTTAACGACCCACTCGTTACGTGATTCGTACTATGTGACACTTGGTTACAGAATTTATATAGTGTGACGCCTGATCATTATTTTACTTTTTCTACCACGCTATATTACACATGTTAAAGCAGCCACTTTTTGGCATATTTGTCGACGAATATCAGTTTCGCAAGAAGCATTTCCCCCTTAGTAAAACGATTTTCGAAGGTGCAAAGCTAGTGTGAAGATGAAAGGAGGAGCGTTGAAAAAATATGGCAGAATATCCACGGAGTGAATGATGGAAAGTGGGGCGAAGCATCCGTCCGTCCATTCGTTCTTGCTTCCGTCCATCCATGCGTGCGTCCGTGTGGCCACCCGTGCGTCCATCCCCCCGTCCATGCGTGCGTCTGTTCGTGCGTCCGCACGTTCATCTGTGCGTCCGTCCCTGCTTTCACCCTTGCATCCGCTCCTGCGTCCGTCCATGCGTCCATCAGTCCCTGCAGCCATCCATGCGTCCGTCCATGCATCTGTCTGTGTGTCTGTTTGTCCACCTATTCAACACTCCAAGTACCACCATCTCGCATCTTTTCATCATATATTCCTCATATAGAAGCACCGCCATCCAGCAGACATTCCAAGGACTGATTGAGAGGAGGCACACGCACACTTTCTTACGGCTTGCGCTTCGTGTCTACTTCCCACCTTTAGCCACCTCAAGTTCATGGTATATACTAGTTCACTGTATTCATGGCACTGCGGCCCAACGCTCGCTAAACCTTTCTGAAACCAAGGAGGTTATGCGCAGCGAGCATAACGTAGCAACACTTTCTTGTCAGATAGTGCTCAATGTACATGCCAATGGCTGCTAAGGGGGAATGAGAGACGCTGCGAATTTTTTATTGTTCAACAACGCACAGAAGAAATCTCTCACTGGCACCACCGTGGAGGTCAAAATGTAGGACTGGTTACACACTATGACTACTACTACGAGGGACGAACAGCTTCGCCCCTAAAAGGGGAGAGTTACGCATTGCTCACGAAACTTCACCGTCCCGCAATGGGGGAGCTTGACATGGCACGGAAAGCTGCCGTGCCGTGGCGCCATCATTGTTCAGAGGTCACGCTTTTCCGCCCCGTCCGGTTTGATTCCGTAAATACCACACATGCAGCCGGTGTGGGGTGAAAGTTTGCACGTGTACTCTGTATCCATGATTGCTTTCTTGACAAAGGCCGAGTTCAGGTATCCTACAGTTGAAGCTGCGCGTGCCCGTGACGGTGCCGTTGACGTGCTACCGAGGTGCCGTTTAATCTAGATTCAGACGCGAGGGCGAAACCCCGCTGCTCCGCGGACCGAATAGTCACGTGATTCGTTTAATCCGGCTCAGCAGCGGAGACGTCGCATGCACACAGCCGGAGCTACGTTCGCGGAATCCTCGTGCATACTCTGGACTCCTATGCCTATGCAGCGCGTTTATGCGACCACAAACCACTCGTCTCTTCCTCCGTCACAGTAAACACATTCGGCCGTTGCCGCAAAACTAAAACACGTGGCTTTTAAGCCGGCAGCCTGCTTCCTAGCCCCGCCAATCCGACCAATGTTGACAGATTGGACACTGAATCCTCTCGATCGAAGGCAACGACCGTCAAACGGTGGGACCGAAATAGCGGCGACGCATTTCCATCCGTGCCGCGAGCGGAGGAGAGCGGATGAAGCGAGGGCGGCAAGTTTAGAAGACGCGCACGTTATGCGTTGCACCGTCCGCTGCGAAAATTCCTCCTTCGTTCGCTCTTGTGAATCCCCCTTTTTAGGTACTATTGAAAGGTGTTGCTTTTTTCGCACAAGTGTTTGCGGTAAAGTCATGAACTCAAAGTGAGTCGTGACGTGGCAAGAAACGGACGACTTCAGCATCATCTCGAAGTATGTGTGCGTGTGTGTGCAAAGCACTTTGATTCATCGGGTACCATTCAAGTGGGCGATCATCATGGTAAATGGTGACACTATATCATTGCCGAGAGAGAAGACGCGCCTTGAGCCTAGCGTCACTTCTCGTGCGTTCGACGGCCTACAAGTGTACCTCACGAATCGCAAGTCACGACCACTGACAGTTTGAAAACCACTGAAACAGCCTCTAGAGCAATCGTGTGCAAGGGTGGTTTCCAGCCGAGATTAATGGACCTACTTATTGGAACGAACACACACACACACACACACACACACACACACACACACACACACACACACACGCACACACACACACACACACACACACACACACACACACACACACACACACACACAAGACAAGACAAGACAAGACAAAATTCGTGCGCCAACATTTTTATACCTATTTTGAAGTATACACTCTACTGGAGTGCTGAGTAAAGGTAAAAATTATCTGTTGCATTTGCACGGCTTCATTTTCTTCAAAAAATATTGGAGTTGCATTCCAATTAAGCGTCCTGTTCGCCAAGGAATTAAGGCACTGAATGCAATCCCGCATCAATCCTCGTCACCCTTCTCGTACAAGATAGAAATTAGGAATCGCAATACAGAATCAGGGAGACATATTAAATGATGCTGCGTCTTTCATTGGGGGTGTTCACTACAAAGGTTGCGTTAGAAAACTGCCACATTATTCAACATAGGCCTGAAAATGACAACATTTGACATTAAGAAACCGTTTCACAGATGGCTACGATCTGCTGCGTAGTGTATCAGTTTCAAACAGCTAGAACACTTTCTTTTAAGTAAAGCCGAGGCCCAGCTACTAGCACAAGAAAATCGACTTCTCTAGACTCCAAGTGGCAGATCAGTCTTAACAAAATCGGGGCGTGGAAAATTTATACGAAAACACCATTAAACTAAAGGGTACCAAATGAACTTAGAGTATGGTACACCGTATTGCCGATGCCAAAGAACACGGATCCTACCCTGCATGCGTGCTGGGAGAAGAAAGGCAAGGGTGAAACACATTGACAAAATAACAAAATATATGAACACGGCGCGCTTCACTGACGTTGTGCCTCCTCATACCGATGCTGAGAGAGCTGTGGGTGTAGACACAGACCGTAAAAATAAAATTACAGCCTGCGCATCAATAAATCGCGCCTCGACAACAGAAGCAGAAGAGGTCACCATAGTACTCGCAGTAAAAGAGGGATAGGCTCGAAACGCTCCATTAACGATCGTTACACACTCACTAGAAGCTTGCAGAAACTCTATAAAGGGCAAGATTGGAGCATATGCACTACGGATTTGGGAATAAATGAAACCGCACTGTGAAACTCTTCCAGACAGAGCAAAACGTGTGCGCAAGGGCATGACTGGGAACCTGCGGATGAGGCGGCTCGACGATTCACCAAACGCCAAGCCACCCCAGATTCTGCACTATAGAGAACCCTATTCCCCTAGACCCATGCTACGCAACTATCCTTAATTATTATAGAGAAAATAGACAAATCTATCCCCCTCCACGCAGAAAACTCTGCGCTGTGGAGGCGGCCGTGCTACGAAGGCTACAGACACACACATACATAAATCTGCCCTTTCTCAACCTGATCTACCCCACTGCGTGAAGAAGGACCATGGTGTGGAGCCACACCGATACTTTTTCGTGTCACATGGGAGTGGGCATAGCGTGGAGAAGAGCACACACAAATGGTACACGGGAGGAATCGGAGGCGCTGCTGTCCAGCTTGGCCCTAGACGATCAGCGACGACTGATCCGAAGAGCTGAACGGATGGCTGGGGCCAGTGAGGCCGTGGAATAAGGGCGCCACCAAATCTCGCAGACTATGATTTTCACCCTTATGTTAAGGGCACGGAGGTTCTAGCCTGTCTGGTCTATGTACACTATAAAGTTTTTCTACTATTACTACTTAGCGTAACCTTGAGCTCAGGTTGACATGTATTTATTATTAAAGCTTCGGATATTTTTTTTTATTTCGAAAGTATGCCCCTAGGCATAATACTTTTTCAAAAATTTTCTGTACAGTGCATCACAGTCTCATCATTTTTTCTTCATTTGAGGCCTGGTGAGCCAACTAAATACAAATATCGCGATAACAAGAATGTGAATACGTTCAGTCTGTTCGCACACTGAACCACTAACTGAATTTGAGACTGTTTTACTTTTTGTATGCGCCTCGCCTTCATGACGAAAGCGTTCTCAATGCACCAAGCTTAATTCGTAAAACTGCCACAACAAAAGAGAGCACAAACATTGTCTAATAGTAGTGGTTCTTCTTGTCGCGGCGTACCTGAGAAAACAAAAAATACAAGCGCCGTCCGCAGCTACCACTCCGCTAGGCGGCGTTTCTTTTACTATGGCGCCCCTAGCGGCCGCCGCTGGATCTATAATAAACTGAGGCGGTAGTTTCGTGACCTGAAAAGCTATTGAGGAAGTACGGTATTGCCCAAATATATATGCTAAAAAAAACGACTCGCAGGTGCCATTGCGACTACGTTTCCAAAGTTCTTTCCAGTAATTTTGGTAGAAAACTCTTACACCCGAGACGACGACAATAAGGGTGTAGCCGGGATACCTCGGGAGGGATGAAAGACGCCATACGAGGAAAGGAATCTCCGAAGTTGTACGATTCAGGGCTTTTCGGGCCACTCGTATACAGATGCGCGGATGTGCTAAAACGACGCCGAAGACGTCGAAGGCAACCGCTTGACGCTTTCTTCCGTCACTTCCAGAAATGAATATGAAGGAAGATGAAGTCGGAAGTGCGGGTTGTCTCCGAGTCACGCTGCCACGAGTGGTGCTTTTTAACTTCTTCGAATTCCGCCTCAAAAAGAATAATCAAGTGGCCCCCCCCACTCCAACTCGGAATGTGCACTTCTTTGTGCCTGCACAACTTGGCTTGTGTTAACGTTTCGTTGCTATAGTTGTATAGTGGCTCTTTTTTTCCCCTCCCCTCAGATGCCAGCACTGCGACTGGGAGCGTTCCTTTTTGTTTGTTCTGCTCCCGCTCACGCCCGCGCGAAGACGCAGCGTCACTTTTTCAAAAGAAGGCGCTCCTTGCGACCGGCGATTTTATGTTGCGCGTATGTATTCTGTAAAGGTCTTTCTCAGGGTATGCGCGGATGGTCGCAGAAATCGGATACGTAGATAGTGCATTCCTGGTGTGTCACTCTGAACGAAATTCGTGTTTACGCGAAACTCGGTACTCTTCAATATCTCTCCCTTTGAGTGTTGTCATTCATTTTTCGTGTGTGCACTTTTATATTTGTGTGTCTGCATGTGTCTGTATGTGCATATGCTTGATAACTAATAGCGAGGTATGCGCTCTACCCTATAGGCTGAATTCCGAATGCGAGAAGAAAATAGCTAGCGTTCTCGACGGTTGCCGCAGAATATGCAATTACAGCATCTCGAGGTACGATGAACTAGATGTAAACCAGAAAAAAGCTGGAAAATATGGGCTAACATACAGCGAGCATAGTAAAGGGATTATTGATACAAAACATCTGCAGCGGCCAAGGTAATAGCGGTTTTGTGCTGGCCATATGGGCCACGATGTGTGCATGATTACCGCATACGCCCTTCACCTTTGTACAGACTTCCATTGTCTTTCTCATCAGCTCACTTTAGTACCTAAGCATTCGCTAAAGCACATTGCTTTCTGTATACCTAAATAAGAATTACACGCAGAGACGTTAAAATAAAATAAACCATTAATTAAGACTCAAGCGCCACTATGTTCGATTAAAAATATAGCGCTCCTTAAGGACGCTCTCGAGAGGACGCTCTTCTTTTCTGCCACGTACATTTCGCTTTAATCAAGCATTGTTTAGTTTCGCATTCATTCATTCATTCATTCATTCATTTGTGACTATCTGTCACATTTTTTCATTTGCTTTAACTGTAAATTCATTGACTTGAGCGTTTTTTATACAAGGATGCTTCATGAAAACACGAGTTATGGAGTGAACACGCAAAAAAATTCCACCTTGTTTCTTTTAGCAATTCATAGTTCAATACAGGGTAGCCAGCTGGTTTAAGAACTTGCTAACCTCCCTGTCCTTCCGCTTAATCTTTTCTCCTCCTCGTAGTTGAGACTATAAGATCTGAAAACCAATTTTGAAGTATGCTTGCTTGCTTGCTTGTTCCTTTCTTTTTTGGCTCTCACCCACTAAGGGGGATTGGCCAAGAAGCCGGTGGTTAATGCAAGTAAATACCTAGAGATTTTCTAGATTAGGGGAATATGATTACTGTGTTTTGACTGTGAAATTGATTTGGCGCAATGAAAAAAAAATAAAAAAAATAAAAAAGTAATAAAAAAGGGGGGGGGGAGAAATAATAGAATTTGTTGATTATCTGTGGTGGAATCGTTATATGAAATTCTCCTGAAAGTTGAATCATTGCAGTGTATCAGCTAAATAATAAGTGGTAGTGTGACTAGTAAAATTCGAGAGCTGATGACTGACTCAGCAAGGTAATCTTCTTGTGTTATATATGAATTCGCAGAGAGCCCTGCAGATGTTCCTGTCGCTATGTCCCAATGAAATGGCCCCAAAAGACAAAATATTGGGAGTATTAAGTGATATTCCTAATTTTTTGAATAAAATTTCGAAGCAGTTTTTTCTTTGATTTTTAAATCGGTGACATGTGATAAGAAAATGGTCGATATGTTCAAGTTCGTTACAGCTTGAGCACAGAGGGGATGGCACCAGACCAGACCTGTTTAAGTAGAAATTAAGAGGTGGTACACGGCAACGTAATTTTGTTACCAAGACTTCCAATTTACGCGTGGGACACCATTTATTATTCCATGTGAATTGCAGGTGCGAGAAATCTGGATTCGGTATAATGGTTTTTCATGAGTCTTCAAGAAGGGAAAGTTTTCTAAACCTCGCTGCTGTTACATAAGCTGTAGGAGGCATGATTGGCACAATCGGAAGATCAAGAGATGTTCGCGCAAGTTTGTCGGCCATCTCGTTTATAAATATACTACGATGGCCTGGCACCCATATCATTCGCACTAGACGAATGTTTGCTGGGATTAATGATTTAAAAGTCTCTAGTACTGCTGGTGTCGACGACGATGATAAGAATGAACACACGGAATACGAGTCAGTCACTATCACAGCTGTCGAATGAGTCGCAGGAAGTTTACGAATAGCTAGTATAACGGCCGTTAATTCCGCTTCAAATATTGGTGTATAATCTGGGAGGCGTAATGAAAATGACCAGAATAATGAGAGAGAAAAAATACCCACACCTGCCTTCTCGCCACTCATAGATGCATCCGTTGCAATTACTGTATTAGTACCTAATTGAGACAGGTGTTGTTCTAATAAACCAATCAAATATTTAGAGGGCAAGTGTTTTGCGTTCATGGGGAAGATATCGTCAAATTCTATTTGGACTTGGCCGATTGGTTTGACAGGTGGTGTGATCTCGAATAAATTAACATTTAAAGTATCTAGAAGTGTTTGAACAAATAGCACTTGGGGTTTATATACACGGGACCAATGTTCATTGAAGAAGACACCAGGCTCGGTAAAGAATACAAATTGTCGCCTTCTTAAAGTGGATTCAGAAAATTTTAAATAGGTGTTTACTGTTAAAATACGAAATCTGCAAGCAAGGGTGGGTATCCGAGCTTCTTGATACAAAACATTGTTAGCTGTGAATTTTGGCACACCTAAACAACTACGTAGCGCTTCGCGCTCTAAAAGAATGAGGGGGTTTATTTTGTATGCTGGTCCACCAGAGAATAGTACACATCCGAATTCAAGAATCGGACGAACGTACATGCGATAAATCATGATCATCGTATCTCTGCGAAGACCGGAACGGAGGCGGCTAAGCCTACTTATCATTCCAACAGCGCGTGTAGCCTTAATTTTAATATATTCAATGTGGTCACGCCAGCTCAGTTTTTGGTCGTACAGTACACCCAGATATTTAATACAATTAACCTGGGGTATTATTTCCTGATGGTACTGAAGAGAAATAGTAACTGGTGCGTCCAACGGAAAAACTATTAGAGCACTTTTAGTTACGTTCAGGTTCATATGAATTTTCTGAAACCAGGTTTCCAAAGTTGCCAAATAACACTGTAAAGTCAAATGTAGTGAATAAATATCGTTGTCAGATGCAAAGAACGCGATATCATCTGCATATACATATACGTGTACCTTATCACTCTGTGGTATTGAACTTAACAAAATGTTAAATAGCACAGGCGATAGAACAGAGCCTTGAGGAACACCTCTCGTTTGGCTATACTTCGGCGTGGAAATACCTCGTTGGAAGCAATAAAATTTTCTGTCTTTTAAAAATTCGTATATCCAATTTGTTATGTACTGCGGGAACGTAAGCTCTTTTAGGACATTGATAAGAATAGCATGTTCAACACTGTCATATGCCTTGGCTAAATCAAGGGTTACTAGGGCCGCATATTGTCGTCTGTGCCGAGCAAGCTTTATACGAGCCTCTAAATCAACATGCGCCCACCATATAGAGTAACCTGGTCTAAATCCAATCTGGCACGCACTGAGTATCGCATTATCTGTTGTGAACTTCGTAACTCTACTGTAAAGTATTCTTTCTATTAACTTAACTACGTGTGATGTTAAAGCGATTGGCCTAATGTTATCTATCTGCATTCCTAGTCCCTGTTTTTTAAGAAGCGGTATTATTTTTGCAAGTCTCCAGTCAGGAGGTATCCAACTATTTTCAAGTGAATAGTTGACAACGTTAAGAAGGTCTTCAGGAGAGATGTCGAATAATATTTTTAACATTTCCGAAGTGACGCCATCTGGTCCAGGACCTGTGTTTGGCAGAATACGAACGACGTGCGCAAGTTCATCCCTACTTACTTCAATAAAATCATTTCCGAATGACGGTTTTGTACACTTTATTTTGATTTGTGATGTAAATCTCTTCTCCAATTCTATTGCAATTTCCGTTAATGTATTTTCCAAATCAGTTGGAGAAAAAATAACTGAGTCAATATTTACGTGTGCTGTAATAGCTTTACGATTACGGAGAAATCTGAATAGAGCTTTCTTGTTGCCACTCTTGGATAAGTAGGTGTACCGTTTTTCTTCATAATCGTCTTTCGCTAATGAAACTGTTCTCCTAAAGGTAGCTTTAGCAAATAAATAATTTCTCCAATTAGTCGGACATTGGTTGGTGAGGAGTTTTTTCCATGCAGCATTGCGGCGTCTATAATCTCTGGCGCAATCCGCATTCCACCAGGCAGATATGAATTTTCCCTTTGTTGAAGATATAGTGAACTGTGATTTTTTAATTGTACACTTTAGGGTGGAACAAAGGCTCATAGCTTTCATATTTGTTTCCATATTGGGCAAGGAAGACAGCGTTGATTGTAAGTTCTTTTTAAATTTAGAGTAGTTTACAAAACTTTGCACCTGGCGATCTATCGTCACTAAAGGAATGCTGACTTCAAATACCAGGGGGCAGTGATCACTAGTTGTAGCAGTATCAAGAACAGTCCAAGATGATATTGTCACACTTGAGCTGGCAAATGTCAAGTCTAAGACGGACCTCGAATTACATCGAACGAATGTCGGAACTCTGGAGTTCCAACAAATAAGGTTATTCCGGTTAGTCCAGTCCCACAACCGTTTTCCTGATGAATCAGTGCGGAATCCCCATGAAACGTGATGGGAATTGAAGTCTCCCGCAAATAGCATACTGTTTCTGCAAAAACTCGCAGTCACGTCAAGGGCTCTTTCATCTTGTATTCCAGCCGGAAAGTAGTTGTTGACTATAGATAGTGGCGCGCATCCGGGAAAGTGAACTTCCAGAACCATTACTTCATAATCGTGTGATATTTGTTGGTAAACTAAGTGTGCTTTATGGCAAATTTTGGATGAAATGAAAAACATTAATCCTCCACCACGTGAGTCTCGGTCAAATCGAAAGCACTGATAGTCTTTTAGATAGAAGTTTTGATCAGCAGACAGCCAAGTTTCTTGTAAAATTATGACGTCTGGAGATTGTTGAGAAATTAGGTATAATAAGTCTGTAGTTGCAGAGAGAATTGAACGGCAGTTCCACTGAAGTACTCTAAGGTACCCTATGATGATAAGCAAGCAGTAGCAACTGCTTGATCTAAGATACTATCTTTTAAGAAGTCCGCTTTTGTCATTGGTTCCTTCACACTCTTTTTTGTTTTCGGATGAGAAGAATTATTAAGTTTGCTAGTGGGTGATCTGGTGCGTTTCAAAAGGCGAGCATCCATATCTACATCCCGATTAATTATTGATTCTGAATGAGATATACCTTCCTGCTCAGTTGTGTTTGGACTGGAAAGCATTGCCTCGTTATCGATAGAGACATCTGACTGATGTTCGGCAGGTTTACTAGTTGAGGCACTAGGAGGTTGGATACGCTTAGTTATTCGATCAGATGCACCCGACATCTGTGAATCCATAATACTATTGAGTGAGTCGGACAGATTGAGTAAAAATTTTTCTAATACTTTTTCTACGGCCTTTTCTACCATAGCAGAAATGGACTGAGAAAGTGATGCATCCATAGAAAGAGGTGGACGAGCTGCTATACCGGCATAACCCTGACTCCTGCTTTGAATTTCTGCAATTGCTTCTCTACGAGAGCATCGTCTCCTTTCAATGATTTCAATCACCTGAAGTTCTTTTGATCTTGCAGGGCAGTTAGGATCGTCTGCAGCGTGATTTGCCTTGCACAAACAGCATGTCTTATTGTCTGATTGACACTCAGCAGTACTATGACCAGCCCCGTATATGGCCCCGCATATGCGGCATCGAGTCTCCGATCGACAACCTTTAGTACTGTGTCCAAAGCGCCAACATTTAGCACATTGCAGCGGACGGGGAGCCAAAGCTTCGACCTTATAGATAAGCGGCCATGCCTTGATCTCCGAAGGGCGATCTGTTCCAGCGAATGTGGCAATTACAGTTTCAGTGGGAACTTTCTGTTGGTTTTCCTGTTTGGTACAGCGGTAAACAGAAATAACACCTGCTGGGGAAAAGATGTCCAAGACTTCTGCTGGGCTTAGACTTGCGTCTACCCCCCGAACCAATCCTTTGCAGCAAGCTAGATGAGGTGGGATAAAAGAGCTCACCGGATGTGATGCAAAAGTAGTGCACTTCAGAAGGTCTTGGATGCAGGCCTTGTCTGGTGAGCAGCATAGTATCCCCCCGCGTCCAAACTGACGAACCTCTGTTATCAGTAGAGAGTGGGGAGTGATCGCACGAAGTTCCGTTTGGATTGTCTTGGGGTTTTTCATGCGGATGAACCCACCGGTGGTCGGCACCAAAGCGACAGGAACGCTACGGGTTCCATTGCGGAGAAACAACTCCAAAGGAAGATCTTGAGAGGGAACAGAGGCTGACCAGAGGGCAGGCCTCTGGCCCGGAGAAGAAACAGACATGAAATAAGAAGAAGTTACACTTATCAATGCACTAAAACAGTTGCGGAACAAGAGGTAGATCTAATAGAATAAAATAGAAGTAACCGCCGGCTACTTGACCGCAACCCTGAGGATGGAACAAGGAACGCAGCCGCAGGCACCCGATCGCAGGCTGGCTCGTAGGCAGGCTGACCGTGCGCTCGTGATCGCTTCTTCTTCTCTGAGCTCGTGCAAGGCGTTCTTGTTCTTGTTCACCTTCTCTTATGCTCCCCTTGTATGCTCCCCTTGTCACATATCTATCTTCATTCTCTCTTCACACACCTCGTGAAGGTTTTTTTTTTTTGAATATGGACAGCAGGTGTGCGTATATAATTCCGTCAGCTAGAACTTGCGTCAAACTACTTGCTTTGTTAGGATGTCTTACTTAGTCTTCCTTCTTTCGTGGCAGTATTTAGGGTCTGGGGCGCCTTCACTTACTCTTGTTAGGAGGCCTCTTCATCCGTGTGCTTTGGTGGTATCTTGTCTTTGCAAGCCTAACTGAAGATGTTTATAGCGCGAGAACAGAACGACGACAAAGAGACAAGAACGGCACGTCGTCGTCCATCGTTGTCATTGTCGTCGTTCAGTTTTCGCGCTATAACTATCGTCGTGTCGTACCAACTAGCCCAAACTGCCACACTGAAGGTTTTTTTCTACGCGTGCACACAAATTTCTCGTAGTATCTATTGCTAGCATCGCACAAAAGGCGTTTGTGAAATCGCGTCTCTGCAAAAACGTATATATTCCACATTGCTCGCACAATGTGGATGATTTATGTCTCGCACACGTCTCGCACGATTTATGGATTATTTACCTTCACACTTACGGCATCACATCTTTGGAACAAAGTACCGACAGACCTAATAAAACGCCTGTCGTTTACCTAATATACAATTAACCTAAATTGATTCATGCTGTCTTCACTTGTTGAACTTCTATCCATTTTATCCCCATCATAGTAATTTCTTGCACGCTATAGTGTTTGTATAACTAAATACGACATAAAAGGCCCCATTCACAACTCCTCTGCGAGTTGTGGGGCCCTGCCTTTATAAAAAAAATAACTGATGTACATATCTTCTTGGTACTAATTAATGAATTGAATTGAAATGACTTGAATTGAATTCTGCGATTATAAAAACGTCATAGTGCGCTCTCGCTTCTTGGAATGTGATGGATTGGCTATGTCTAGCTCTGGCGATCATCGACATTTTGGAGTATGCGCATCACGCCCTATCGAGCCGCATAGCACTCGCCTACTTCTCTTGTATTCATATCGTATGCTTACCAGTCAAATCATGCCCGTCTTTCGCGAAGCACAGATTTGCTTCTAGTTACCAATTGTTCAGAGGTTTAGGACAGATTCCGCACAGTTTAAAAGCAGAACGAAATCTAGGTCACGAGAAAAAACAGAAATATGTAATGGCATTAGAGAGAATAAAGATGGAATAAATAAATATACAAAGGTGCGGGGAAAGTTACTATATAGTAAGTCCAGTTTGCTATTTCTACACGTGAGGAAAGGAAAATAAGGGAGTAAAAAAATTGTAGATCTCACGTACAGTGGGAATTGATGATATGCGAAGCACGAATGAGAAATGTTGATACGTCGCTTTAAAATCAGCGCAACGTTACGAGGTGGAAGTAAAGAATGACGTACATGACTTCCGTGTTATGATTATCATGTTTGGATGTGTCGTTTACCTTCGTCAGTTATTCGCATCACGTGATACCGAATTTAGTATATGTGGAGGTAGCGAAACGGCCGCGAGCATGCTATGAGTGTGGTATGTTGTGAGGTTCTTACATTACACGCGTGTCAGGATTATCTTGTTTTCACCAGTCATATATTTCGCAATTCATTGACGTCACGTAACACCAAATTTGGTATTTGTGGAGCCAGCAAAACAGCCGCGAGCACGTCATGAAGGGCACATTATACTCCAATGTAGCGTTGACGCGCCCGCACGCTGGGCACAGCGACGCTACGTTAGCAAAGCGCGAGTACTCTATAGTCTGACGCCAAGCGCGACCAGCGTCCGTCGGCGCGGCCCGACGGCAAGCGGCGCGAAATGCGACATGCTGTATTTAGCAACGATGCCTTACCTAGACAACACTGCATCTCCCTCTTTTCGTGACGCAGGGACACCGGACGCGCTGAAACGCGCATACGTCAAAGCAACGCAGTACGGCGCGCGCCTACGAGTGTATAGCAGGACCGGCGCCTGGCGTGGCAATGCCGGCGTGACGCGACAAAATGAACGCCGGCGAGCACGCGCACCGCGTCACGTCCAAATGTATTGGTACCTTGACTATGGCATGTAGTCATGTTCTCACATGACACGCATGTCATGATTATTATGTTTGCACCAGTCACATGCCTTCGTCATCCATCGGCGTCACGTAATATCAAATTTTGCATATGTGAAGCAAGCGAAACGGCCACGAGCGCATCATCAGTGTGGAATGTAGTCATGTTGTTACATGACACGCATTTCGTGATTATCTTGTTTGGATGCGTCATTTACCTATGTCGTCCATTGCCATGATTTTCACGTTAGGGTCTGTCGCTTGTGTTCGCCATGCAGTCATGCCATACCATACCAGTTTTGCAACATGCCATGTGAACGAAACCACCGTAAGAGCTGCAGGACCATGAAATGTAAATCTTGACATTCATGACACACATATCATGATTTTCATGTTATTAATAGTCATATAACTTCTTCATACAGCCATGTTATGCCACACCAAGTTTGGTATCGATACCATTATCGAAACGGCCGGGAGAGCTAAATGTAGTTGGCAGCTAGATTAGATAGATAGATAGATAGATAGATAGATAGATAGATAGATAGATAGATAGATAGATAGATAGATAGATAGATAGATAGATAGATAGATAGATAGATAGATAGATAGGACCTGTGCCTGAATAGGTGCGTTTATATGATTTTGTTATCCAGTGCTCACTTTTTTTTATTCAGATACCCTAAAGGCCCCGAAGGGCATTACATAGGGGGGGGGGGAAAGAACAATGTGTTGAGTACATTTCAATTCAAGAGCAAACACAGTCAAGAGCGGGCATGTAACAAAAAACGGTAGAAAAGCAAACAAACAAACAAAAATAAATGGAAAAGAAATACAGAGCAAGCACACATAGTACATGGTTCATGGCTCTGATAATAAAAATCGCTTCAAGTGGCTTACAAACAAATCGTGATTATGAATTGTGGCAATATCTTCTGGTAATCGATTTCAATGAAAGATGGCCAAGAACAACGGGGATTGACGAAGAAGATTAGTACGGGCAAACAAGGGGAGGACTTTGAAAGGGTGATCTAGACGCGGAAAAATGCGATGGGCAGGTTTGATATGCGATGCAGCAAATGACGACGCACTATAATAGAGCCGGTGGAAGTGACATAGTAATGCTAGTACTCTTCGTTTTTCCAGGGAGGGCAGCTGTAGAGATTCTTTAATGGCAGTTATGCTAGATGTGCGGGAATAGTTCTTAGTAATAAGACGTGCTGCTTTATTTTGCAAGGCCTCCAGTCTGTTTGTTAAGTATGCCTGGTTTGGGTTCCAAATAATAGACGCGTAGTCGTGTTTGGATTGAACTAATTAAGTATTAGCTAAAAGTTTAGTTGACTGACTAGCTAAATACAAAATTTGTCTGATGAAACCGAGTGTTTTACTTGCCTTGGAAATTATAGCATCAATGTGTTCATTCCACGTAAGGTTGGACGACAAATAGACACCCAGATATTTTAGCGTAGAAACGTTTTCGATAGCTGTGTTATTAATAGAATACGAATTTAGGTGCATGTTAGTAGACCTAGTAAATGTCATAGCTTTTGTTTTGAAAGCATTTATGTGCATTTGTCAATTAACAATATTATCCAGGTCGGTCTGTAAAGTATTAGAATCTTCAGAGCTGTTAATTTTTCTGTAAATTACGCAATCATCGGCGAATAACCAAACGTTAGAACTTAAGTTATTGCCTACGTCATTAATGTAAACCAAGAATAAAATTGGTCCCAGTACAGATCCCTGAAGCACTCCTGATTTGACTTCGGTTAGGGGGAATTGTGGTCATTTACGGAAACGTATTGATAGCGCTTGGTTAAAAATGCTGCAATCCAATTGAGTACGCTGCTGTTTATGTTAAGCCGGGCAAGTTTCATCATTAAACGTTTATGAGGTACTTTATCAAATGCTTTTGCAAAGTCGATAAAGATGGCACCAATTTGGGATGAGTCATGAACGGCCTGATGTAGGTCGGTTGCAAGCTCAAATAATTGGGTTTCACACGAACGCCCTCGAAGAAATCCATGCTGATGAATATAAAAAAAGTTGTGGTTTGTAAGATACGTCATAACGGCTGATGATATGATATGTTCTAGAATTTTGCATGGTATGCTTGTTAAGGAGATCGGTCTATAATTTGAAAGTTCTGATCAGTTGCCGGATTTAAATACGGGAGCGACGCGTGTGATTTTCCAGTCATCCGGTATGATACCGGTGTCGAGTGACTGTTGAAAAATGGCGGCTAAGATACAAGCTATAATTGGTTTAGTCATTTTGAGCAGTTCTGGACAAATGCCATCGGGTCCTTGGGCGGAATTATTCGAAAGTCGATCAATGGCACATTCAATTCCTTCCGGTGTGGTGGTAATGACACTCATAAAAGTCAAAATAGAAGCTGGTTGAAGTTCAAGTGGTAGTGGGGTTTCATCGGTGAAAACAGAGCTAAAAAAAGAGTTAAGTTCGGTCGCAACCTCGGATGGTGAAAGTGATTCGCCTTCTTTTACTGTATCTATACTCACTTGTGAGTTCCGTTTGGGATTGATTATATTCCAGAATTTTTTGCATTATTTTTTAACATGCTGACAATATCATTATTATAGAAGTTTTCTTTGGAATTTTGAAATAAAGATTTGCAGTTTTTTTATGCTTCGCGATAGCGTTCCCAATCACCATCCGAGTTAGAGGACATGGCTTTTGAGTACGAGCGTTTCTTCTTATTTATTGCTCTTTTTACGTGTGACGTGAATCATGCGCTTTGAGCTGATGAAACGATTTCGACCTTGGGGATGTGCTTATGCTTCAGTTCGACTAGTTTGTTTTTGACACAGATCCAGTTATCATACATTGCGGTTACGCATTGTGCACAAAAATTCAACGCAAAAAGATGACAACTCTTGGAGGATAAGATCAACATTTGCGCATGCGTAAGTGTAGATAGTTTTCTTTGGCTGCCCAGGTTTGTTATTTTTAATGCATATTCACAGTGGAGAACCTTATGATCACTAATAGATTCCAAGACACGGACAGTCATTTTTCCCGGCTCGGTAGTAGGAGCACACTACGAAAATCGCACACTAAAATTGATAAATTCTTTGCTGCCTTAACGGTTTCATGTCAGTCACCAATATTATCACCTTCCCCTTCTGGATTAGCCACTCTGTGTGAAGGTGGCATGCTTGGCGTAGATTCTTCGTTCCTTGGAAGACAGACTATCTCATTTTTTGCTGAGTCGAATGAATAACACTTGTTTCCGAGAAGCAGTTTATCGAAGACAACCCTGTATATTTCTGATCTTGGGTGCGGTTCTCCCGAGCGAAGTCTCGCAGTTTTTTTCTGACAACTTGTAATCGTCGCGAGAAGTCTTCCTCAATCCGTACGCGAGGTTCTTTTAACTCCTTTAGCTTAGAAGCGTTCCATAGAATGTTGTTTTTATCTTTTTAGTTAAGGAATTTTATCACAATTGGGCGACTTTGTTCTGGTTTGAACTGGCCCACTCTGTGCGCTCGCTCAATTTCTCCTGCCTGAATGCTTAAATGAGCGGACACGAATTCCGTAATCAAACGTTCCGTATCTGCCCATTTTCATCTGGTTCCTCGGGAATGCCCCTGAAAATCAGGTTGTTTCTTCGCAATCGGTTATTTAAGTCGTCGACTACAAATTCGGTATGTTCTGATTGTTTAGCCTTAATGGTCTGCCGCTGTACCTGGGATTCTTGAACGGCTTCGTTAACACTGGTGACATCCTGACGCAGGTTGTCGATTGCGCTTAGTTTGCCTTCCACTTCACTGGAAGTGGAAGGCAAACTAAGCACAAATATTTGTGACAAAGTTATAATGCGTCAACATTTCTACGATTATCCTATTTTAATCTTTGAAAAAGAGAGAGACCTCTATCCCAGTTTGTATTTAATTGATTTGTGGGGTTTATTGTTCCAAAACCGGCTTATGATTATGAGAGACGCCGTAGTGGAGGGCTCCGCAAATTTTGACCACCTGGGATACCTTTAACGTGCACCCAAATCTGAGCACACAGGCCTACAACATTTCCGCCTCCATCGGAAATGCCACCGCCGTAGCCGGGATTCGATCCCGTGACCTGCAGGTCAAAAGCCGAGTACCTTAGTCAGTGGACCACCAAGGTGGGGCCCTGTTTGTTTTTAAATTTATGACTTTGTGACAAAGTATGGAATGCTACTTTTCTAAAAGCAGATTGGTAGAAGGCAACTTCCTACAAACTCGTCGAAGTTAGAACAGTATACGGGGTAGACGTTTCTTCTTCAAGCAATGACGCAGAGTGATGATATACGTTAACGCACTCTACTTGCCTTTCGCTCATTCCAATGATTGATAGTTTTCCATGCCGTAATCTCCTTTTCACCGCCAACTCTTATGGCAACGGGGTGGTTGCAAGGTTCTTCCGTTCCCACGTCATCTATCAAATACAGGCGCCACGGGCAGTGATGCGAAAAGCCGCCCAGATTGCGGAACTATGCGAGTACTATTTTCATCGTTTGGCTTCCACAGACTGCGTTATATGATCTCTTGTTTAAACAAAAGGTTTAGCTGAGAAGCCGAGAACCACGACTTAACCTCACCAGTACGCTTTATTATACTTTCTTCCCGCTAACATTCCTGATTATATTGCTTCATTTTTAGGTTGTTCACTTCTAGTCACTCTAAAAGTTAAAGTATACTTACATGTTGAACTTTCACTACATCACCAGTCCCAAAAAGTAAAGGTTTTGAAGTCGTTGACATGTTAAAATAAATCTTTGGTTACCATAAGTAGAGAAAAAAATGTGGAAGTTAGAACGAGTGATAGCACACATGTATTAAGGGACAGCTGATACGAATGGAATGAGTGGGTGATTTTTAAATACAAATAATAAATATTCAATAAGAAATTCCAGAATACATCACGTACACAGCGCCTCGTTCCTGTGGTAGTTTCTTTCTTTAAAAAAAAAGTTGGGGATGACCCAACTTTCGGCAACTTACTGGTGCCTTGCATATCTTTTTTATATCATAAAGTGGGTGCATTTTCGTTTCTTTCTAATCTAAAGTGCACAGTTTGACTCGGAAGCACCACCTCCGGTTGCTAGCATATAGCAGAAAAACGAGCATACGGTTCGAAGAAGGAAGAAACTTTCACGTGATAGTCTAGTTGGCTACGCGGTTCTGCTTTGAGGAGCTGAGTGTCGCATAGGCTTCGAGACAAACGTGTGCCGTGAAACAATTTCTTTTGCTATTTCTGCTATGACATTAAACATCCTACTGCTTTTCACTGTTTTGTCGTGGGAAATATGTAAGTATATTTTCGCTTAATAAATATCCTGAGCCCACGAATTGATGACATGTTGCAAGTCAAGATGTGTTCCATTAACTGCTTATGATTAATGGCGGGCGCGAAACTCTTCTCGATTATATTATTCACAAACTGATATAATAATCTGTTTTTACCTTATTGAGATACTTATGGGTACATTGACGTAAATGCATCTCTTTCATGATTGTCTTGCTCATATCATGCTATCTATCTATCTATCTATCTATCTATCTATCTATCTATCTATCTATCTATCTATCTATCTATCTATCTATCTATCTATCTATCTATCTATCTATCTATCTATCTATCCGCTTACGTCTTGGAGCCCTCATGATGCCCCCTCCCCCCCCCCCCCACCTTAACTTGAGGTAAACAATTAGTATGGGAGCGTAAAATGGTTTGAGAAATACGACTCGCTGGTGATGACATGAATAATGTCTCAATCCCGTCACGTACGTCGTCAAACACTTCCAAAAAAAAAAACAGTGGCACACACCCGGAGGCTGGTATGTGTCATTGGTATGCTGGTATGTGCCACAGGTGTTTGATAGTTTATATCTACTCAGGAACGGCGGGAACACGCATGCGTAATTTTAACACATGATCGTTAACAAACAGTGGACATTGGCAGCGTTGTCCGGGCGAATGCAAAGAATAAATGCCATAGTCCCAGCGGGAATCCAACCATAGTATTGTGCGCGGCTATCAGGTATTGGACCACAAAGCCATGCCAGATCACAGAACTACCTTGCAAATAGACACCAATGTTCGTGAAACACCAATAGTGGTTGAAGTGCTGACTTTCCAATTTTGTAAACAATACACATGTGCTCCTACGATATAACCGTCACGTGGGTTACCTTCAATCGTGGTCCCGTGTCATCATTACTTATGTAGCAGTGTCCTGGGCTACGATCCTCGCGAGCAGCAGTGCTTTATATCACCTTACCGCTTCTGGTATGCTAACATCAGGTTGCTGTTGGCATCATTACACATCTGTAAACAACTGTCGATATAAAACATATGCGTCTCTTGAACGTACAACTGTGCGTGAATTGGTATATGTTGAGCGCAACCACGTAAAGTTTCGCTCAATAAAAACAATTCCAACACAGTCACCTTGAATGCGCATGCTTCACATAACATGAATTCCTAAGGCACGTGGGATCTGCCAAACTTTTTTGTTAATAAGTGCATACTTGCGTTTCACATTATTGTGCTATTAAAAAATATCAGAATACTGTTTGCTATGGTATGCATAAACGCACACCATATATAGATACTCTGTTCGTTACAATCCAAAGCGGCAACACTACTCTAATGAGAACTAGCAGATGGTGATGCAAAGAAAAGTACTCATGTTCTTTGCAGTAACAGTGATATAAATGTGATCAATTTAAAGCGCACGGAAAGACTCCTCGCCGCTGGCAGGCACTGAAGTTACGACCTTCAAATAACACGTTCAATGCTGTACGAATTTAGCTACAGCGACGGTCAGCCTGCCGTCCACTTTATGAATTTTATCTGCGCATTTACACCTCGGAGTGTTAATCAGTGACTACATGCTATATTGTTCACTAGGGGATATTTGTACACGTGTCGATGTTATTAAACATGAACTAGTGAACGGCTTCCTGCGCCATCGCCAATGCCAAAGCTAATGCGTATATACCTTGCCGCAGTAAACTGCGTTGGAAAGTGGTGGTCTTTACTTTTTCGGCAGTCTTATCCATCGCGTCGGGCACTGGCAAGCGAAAGTTTGACTACTAAATATTCAGTCGATGACAAACCATGACAATCAAACGACAATAAGATTCCTACCCTTAGAGTTAACAACGACAAGAAAAGCAGCGACAGGAAAAGAGTGAACTTTCGGGTGTCTCGCAGGTATCCCAAAGGGGCACTGTAAAAAACCCCGGCTCCAACTCAATGGAAAAACTAGACTTCGCGAAAAAGAAACGGTAATTAGTAAAAACAGAGGAACTTTAGTAGCAACATTAGCTCTAAACTGAAAAGTAGGAGTGGTATGTCCATCCACGTTTGGGTGCATACGGGGTGTTTCAAGATATGTGTCATTTGTTCAGGTTCTTCGCTGGAATGAACTGGGGAATGTCCACAACTGCTATGTTGCGACTATACAGGATTCTTTTCCTTGGATTCCTTCGGTACAGCCTACCTGTGTTAACTAACGCAAGTAAAACAAGCATTCGAATGCTTCAAAGTGTCCAGGCTTAAGCACTCCGGATATGTTTAGGCTTGCCCCAAAGTGATCTCTCTCTCTCTCTCTCTCTATGTGTCCGAAAATTCTCAGAAAAAGGGGAAACCAGATATTTCGACGCTGCCTTCGTAGTTATTTTTCTTCTGTAGTCGCAGATGCCTAGAGACATCAATTGTGATTTAATTCTGAGGCAGTGAACTCCCATGCCGAGGTCTGATGATTACATTGAAAAGTCGTTGACCACATCTTCAAATTAATGAACAACAGTAAAAAGAAAAAAAATCACCAAGCGGCCTTTTTTCATTTCCGCGTGAGGGCAACAGACATCTCAAGCAAAGCACGGGCAAAAGTACCAGTACATTGAAGCGAGGTTTGTAAACGAAGAAAACGTGCCGCCGTGGAAAGCCGAACCACAACCTTCACAATACAGACCTTTTGCACATGGCAGATTCGAGCAACGCAGATTATTCGCGCGTTCTCTCAGATTTTCCTAATAACGTCTCTCTTATATAGTAGTCCCCACCATACGGAAGGCGAGACTCTGCATCGTTTCATTTGCTGCGGCGGCGTTCTGAAGTATATAGTACATATGCGTCACGTTGACGGACTGATTGTACGAGAAAACGCTGGAGGTTTCCTCCCTCGCTGTAGGTGAGATGTCACGCCAGAGCTGGGTATTTCACCTTCATGTGTTATGTTATGAAGAACTACACGTGTCTTGCATTAATCGCACTTTGCAACGTCCACGGAAGCGAACGTGTCTTGGTTCGAAGCACTGCGAAACCAAAAGATTACTGGACGTTGGAATGGCACCTGCACGAAGGCCTCCTACATCCTCATCTCCTGGCGGCTGCTGGCAAAATGGACGCGTCGATCGGAGGGATTTAGCGCGTCGTGGCGATGTAGGACGCGGGCTTCCCGCCTGGGGAATGGTTGTGAAGAACGCAGTGATAGCCTCCTCGCGCACGGCTGCACGTCAATGGTTTGCGCTGGAAACATCAGTCCTGCTTCTACGCCAACGAAGGCAATGTTACGAGAAAAAGAAAGGCTATGGCACTCGTGGAAACAATACTGCACCGCGCTGAAATGAGGGCAGCGAAGATTGAGAAGACGAGAGAAATCTATGTCGTCCAGTAACTATTAGTTCTTGCTGGCGTAAAAAGCGTGCTGGCGTGTTGTCCGTCATTGTCACACAAGCTTTTCCTTCAGTGGAGACATTCCTCTCAACTCAACTTCGGTTATGGGTGTGAAATATTGTGTTTTATTCTGGTTGAGTTAAGCAATCCCAACATTGTAGCTTGGCGCGCGAACGGTTTTGGTTTCATGGGCGCTTGCAGACTACGGGATTTCCGCATGCACGCCGAACTACAGAAAAAAAAGCTCAGCTCCTGTGATACAGGAAGGTTGTTTTAGTAATTCCAGTGTTTTCGTGCGATAGTTATGCGACGAAGGAGTGGTGTTAAGCAGGATGATACCCACATTCCTCATTCACACGGGCAAAAAAAAAGTGAAATCGACAAAAAAAAAGGTTGTCGAAGCTGTACACTGCCCTTTCTTTCTAGTTTAATCCTGCAAAAGTGCCTCACGTTGATCGTTAAAGTAATGTTGCGGCGGCCGCGTACGTATAAAGGCGCGTTCCCTGTTACGCTCAACAGGACAGGCCACTGCACGACGCTAACTAAACGAGTTTCCATCAAACCGGCCTGTACACCGTTTGTTGCTGTGTCCTAATGCTACAAGCAAGTTATTCGTGAAGTTTCGGTAGTTTTAGACGTATTTAGCTCACAATGATACCGCACTGCTGATTTGAAGAACCCATTATGGTTTCTCTGTCCTTTCCTGTGCCTCTCGTGCGGCTCATTTATTCTCAACAGCTGTCCCTTGCATGCTTCGTTTATTCGTTTTTTTTATACCGGCGGTACCTCAATCGCCATCATAACCCAACATTTCACTGGCAGCAAATGACAGGAATCGCTAATCTGGATTCTCCAAGAACCACAGCGCTTCGTACGACTGTCGTTTACGCTCTGCGTTCAGCCGTGTTCCCGTTGAGAACGGAAGGTAATGTGACTAGTGAAAATCAAGGACTGGTTAATCAGCGGTGTGCTGCTGCAAGCCTGGAGTAATGGCTAATTAGTAGTTCGCTGAACGCATACATTAGTGGTATGCCGCCATCTACTCTTCCGAACTGCGTCACTTCTGAATCAGAGTGATAGCCCTTGCAAGCCCGTGTGAGGTATACACTGTGCGAAGGAGGGACACTAAAGCGGGAGTAGCGATTCCTTCAATTTCCCCATATTCATTCGGCGCTGGCGAAATACTTGCAGCCTTTTCAGACTGAAAGCTGCCGATGAGGTTACCGCTTAACCATTAGAGCAAGCGCATGCTCTCCACAGAAGAAAAAAAGAAAATCCACCGTTCTTATTACACTGAGAAAGAGACCAGATGGTAAGACCCGGTATCCTATAGAGTAGTGTAAATGCTTTAGTGAACGAGGAGAGTAGAAGGAAGAATAAACGACGCGATATCATCAGTTGAAGCAACAGGGACATCTAATGTTTGTAGGCCGCGGCAATTGCAAGAAGAGACAAAAAGCTCTGCTTCAGAAATATGCCTCGCATGGACTGTCAGAATATACAGGAAATGGAGTGAGTAATCGTTACAGAAAAGAGAGGAATCTCTAATTGTAGACTCTTACCGATAACTCATTTGTATCGCTAATCTTATACGGCGTTATTCTTTGGATAACAATGTTGATTCCTAACATTGATTACCTTATTTATGCGGCCACAAAAATGAATACATGCGTGTGGGAGGCACAGGAAAACTAAGCACTTGTTTTGTCCTCTATAGCATTTTTCTACTCACTTAGAAAACCGACGGTTGGGGACCCTAATGAAGATTGCATACAGCCTGCTACTGTATGTCTAAAATAGCAGCGTCCTCCGCAAAGGTGTCCTTAAGTAGAAAAGCTAAGCGGATGCCCTGTTATAGGTAGAGCTCAGACGCCTCTGCCGGAATCAGTCTCACTTCTACAGATGGTATGTGCGTAGTTTGCGCCTGTGTTGACTGCATGAAACAGAACGCACACGTGCAATCTCCATCTCCTTCCCTCTTTCGATTCGTTACATTAGGATACGTGCGCTGCATGTATAAGGCGCACTCAACTCGCTCAAAACTGTGCAGAGTTTTTCGGAAGTCAAGCACGCAAAAAACAGCTTTTTCTGTCTTTCTTTTTTCTTGCTGTTATGTAAGTAGAAAATTAAAAGAAAGCTTAAGTCTATCATGGCTGATAGGTCGTGTCGTCAAATGTATTCAACAGCCCTCTACTGAAACTATGCAGTAGAACGAGCTATTCGTCCAGAAGGGCAAGCTATTTGTTTGCAAGCCGTCTTTATATCAATGGTGACCGCGGGCTGCAGTCTTTGATTGTGACGCTTTTTTTTCTCCCTTGAAATCTCGAGACAACTCCCGGCTTCCTTGAAGCAAGACTTTTCCGTTTTTGCATCAGCGAGACGTTGAGATTTCGAGGAAAGAGGTGTGCAAACGCATCCCCAGAGTAACAGATTTGTGCACACACTTCCACAGGAACATATTTGTGCACGTATACAAACAAGACGTCAAAAGGCAAGTAAGAACGCACTGTATTTTTTTTCAAATCTTCTCTGAATAGAATAACGTGTTTTCTTTCTTTCGAAAGGAAAAAGAAAGAAGACGAATACTTGAAACAAAAGCACTGACGGAAGCGACGCAAGTGTTTACGCGATACAGCTCACCCTGGAACCATGAAGACACGTAAATATCAAGATGTTGCCGTACAGGTCCTGTGAGTGGTAGACGGTGTACGTTCACTAGTAAAGACAAATCGCGTTACATCAGCATTGGAGAAACGAAAACACTGCATCCAGTGAAGCTAGTGATTGCAAAAAAGGAAGAACACCCAACAAGACTGCTATACCTACACGATAAAGTCAAAAGTGTCTGCTGAGGAGAAGACATCAACGTAGGCGCGCCAAGACATCAGGGACGCCATAAATCAGAAAAAAATGATAAAAGACGAATATCTCAGAATCGAAGCTAAGTAAGCTATAAAAGTAAACTAAGCTGCGACATGGCCCGGTGACGTTCGTCGCAAGCGTGCGTGGCCTAACGTGAAGGCGACAGCTTAGAGTGATGTGTTCTTGTCGTACTAAACATCGGCGGTGAACAGAAAGGCTGAGAGTGCAGCATGTAGAGGGATGACATGCATGCATTTTTTTTCTTTTTCTCTACATGAATGCGTCACTAACATCAATATAACGATAATTCTCTGTCGCCTAGGTAAAGTAAAACTTTAATTACGACCTCTTTAAAGTCTGTTTTTGTTAGTCTGAATGTGCGACCTCGGTAACAGAAATGCAAGACGAACCGAATGTCCGCACGCTGAAGGCAAACGCTTTCAAAACTTTATGGAATGACATAGATTGTAATTAGACCTAGGATAGATTAGTTTGAAGCAGAAAGAAAGGTGCGGCATTTTTGGCATATAGACAAGAGTTCACTCGGCTTATTAACAGCAATCATTATGATAATCAGGCGGCAGGACCATTCATATGTGGACCGAGTTGTCGACATGTGACGTAAAAAGGTGAAACATACCCGAGTGAAATGTATGTTTTAGTGAAATGTTGTATATACATTCCTACTCATTATAATGTGTGGACTGTCATGTCACCCGTATATGCGTATTCATACTCGTGATGACCAGGTCCGTTATGAGACGGATTATTATCTGTTTATGTCGACCGTTTCCGTTTACATTTTGACAGCGTTGTTTGACGTGTGTTTGTCGGTGTGTTTTTTCTTGATATCCTTGTGTTTTTCTATTAGTTTATTCTGATGTATGCTCAATCCACTCAAGAGGTAAGGGGTATTTTTCGTCCTATCTGCGCACCAACAGCCACTTTTATATGAAATCAATGAAATGAACTCGAGCGAAATAAATCCTGCGCCGATGTTCAGAGCGCTTTTTCAGATAGAGTGCCTCATATTGAATATGCCTTTTACTCACTCTGTCCATAAGTTTAAAGTCCTAGTTTAGAGCACGCCACTAGGCAATGAAACACAGTATCTATTTTACGTCAAGTTATTGAAAAAAAAAAACAATCTTTTGTATATTTCATACCCATATAGCCGAACCACAAAGATCAATTACCAATCATGATTCTACATATTGAGCTGAGCTTAGCATGCTTTCCGGTATTTAAATATTGTGACGACTGTGACATGTAGCAAGCCTTTGATAATTTTCTTCATATCGGCCCTAAATCAAAACACCTTAATTAAGAGAACGTACAATCTTGAAAATCCCATATTTTACAGTCCTCTCATCAAAAGACCCTCATTCATGTTTGGATGGTCGAACGACCTATTTACCCTAAGAATAGGCCACTCATACTCTAAATTGATTTTGTATGGTCACTTCTTTCGTGAGTGTTCCTCGCGTTTCATTTGTTTTTATCAATATTTCTCAACGTAGAATGCCAACTCATAACCCTCACTTCCAGTTAATTTTGCTGCGTCTCTAGCCAACTTGCTCCGGGAATGCCAGTGCCATGCAACCAGAGCGGGGCTTGAGCCAAGCACTAAAAACGAATGACGACCACATAATCGAAACGTGAGAGGCTAAGCTCGTCCTGTAGGACCTGGAATACCAGCGACAACTCGTTGGCAGGGCCAAGAGGGCAATCAAAGACGAAGGGTTCCTAAACTAAGAACCCCCCCCCCCCCTCCCTTAAGGCAATAGTGGGCATCGCTAGGAACACTTTTTCGAAATAAATGTTTATTTCTCTCTCTATCTATTATTTTGTCATCCCCTTTCTGCTTCACTATCTTCATTTATCAAAAATAAAATTCAATCCTAGCACCGAGCGCTGCTTGCTACTGTGTATGCAATAAAATCTTTGCGTAGTCGCGGTCCACTGGGTCCAAGACAATCCCGTCTTTCAGCATTACATACAACTTTTTTTTATTTATACACAAGCGTCTGCATTCGGCGATTCGCAAATGGAGGCGCATGCAGATCTATACGGCTGAACAGTAAGCACAGAAAAAGGTATTTTGTGAGGGACTAGACCCTTTGAAGTCGTAAAAGGAGGCCCTGTCGGGTCGGAACTTCCAGAGATCGATAGACACGTGACCACAAGATGTCTCCGTCGCAGAACGCCTCACAGCACATATATATAGCACCAAAACAGAACGCATAAAGCGGTTCTTGAACGCAGCAAACAGCTACTGACAAGACGTCGTCAAAGCATGACGGAGTATCAGGGATAAATTTGAGAAAAAGAACGAGAAATGTCGCTTGGGAGTGGTGGCTCAACTGAGTGCACATTCATCATAATGACTTTCAGTCAACTCACTTTCTTTTTGGTTCATTGCACAAACAATTGAAACAAGCGTGAACGCCGAGAAACAGACCGAGAGAGAGAGAAATATAGGAATTTAGGCCGGTTTATTCTTTCAGTTCTTAAAGCCTTCTAGAACTTCAAAAAAAGCAACCAGCGGTAAGGTTGATCAGCAGCGAAACGAAATCAGCAATCTCGTATATATCCCCGTCAAACGCGGCTCGCATACGAAATTTAGATTGAATCTTCTTGCGGGTCGGTCATCGATCGCATAAAACAGCATACTCAAGGCGCCTTGGGTGGAGGTGAATTGGTCGAATGGAAGAAAAAAGATACGAAAGTACGTGAGCGGTAAACAGTAGCGAAGCCGTGATTCCGAAAGCCAAAAGAAGATTCGATTTTAAAATGTTGTGTTATTTAGTTATTGTTCTAAAAGAGTAATACTTTATTGTCACGTTTCTTTCCCGATTTGCAAGCAACTTTAGGTCTCAAAATCTTTTATCTGAGACGTAAAAAAAAAGTCGAAGCTTTGCTCCAAAGGTGAAGCAATGACTGCGATAGCAACAAACTGGAGTGTGACGCGAGGAATGGCAAGTAGATGGAAAGTGCCCCGCGTTGCTCATGCGAATAAGGGTCGCAGTTGGTACTTGGCTGTGTCTGAAAAGCGCGTCCTTTTCGCAAATGGAGACTGTGCAGCGAGTGCTATCGCCTTTGTGCGCCCGGTAACTACAACAGAATCGTTTTGGTGAAAGCCCAAAACACACGATTCTCCCCACGGCGAAATAAGCGTGCGCACGCGTGAGCACCTACCCTTTCCCTCTCCGCTGTGTAAAGTACGCATGGGAGATGAGAGCGCGCGCTGACACGTCATATTGATCTGGTGACGCGGGGTAATTGCATCATAATAATGCTGAAAACAAGATAGTTCCACCGAGATGCCTATCGCCAGCGGTAGATGTTAGATATATATAGCTTGCAGTTTTAACGCTCAAGGAGGTTCTCCTTCGTGGCTCAGTGGCTAACGGCTCGCCCCCACAAACAAGAGATCGCGCGTTCGATTCCGCGCGTCGGAGTCTTTTTCAGGATTATTCTTCTATCTTTTGTTTTCATATACAGATACGTTTACATATACGGTGAATGACGGTGACGTCGACGCCAGCGGCGAAATTCAGCCGAGAGTGTTCACATAAATGCTATCGCAATAAAAAAATTGGCAGCATATTCACGGAGTGAATGATGGAGAGTGGGGCGAAGCATTCGTCCGTCCATTGGCTCTTGCTTCCGTCCGTCCTTGTGTCCATCTGTGTGACCGTCCATGTGTCCATCCGCCCGTCCGTGCGTGCGTCTGTTCGTGTGTCCGTCCCTGCGTTCGTCCATGCATCCGCCCCTGCATCCGTTCATGCGTCTATCCATGCATCTCTCTGTGTCTGTCCGTCCATCTATTCAACACTCCAAGTACCACCATCTCGCATCTTTTTATCATATATTCTCCATATAGAAGCACCGCCATCCAGCGGACATTCCAAGGACTAAACGAGAGGTGGCACAAGCACACTTTCTTACGGCTTGCGCTTCAAGTCTACTTCTCACCTTTAACCACCTCGAGTTCATGGTATATACTAGTTCACTGTAATCATGGCTCTGCGGCCCAACGCTCGCTAAACCTTTCTAAAACCAAGGAGGTTACGCCCAGCGAGTATAACGTAGCAACCATTTCTTGTCAGATAGTGCTCAATGTACATGCCAATGGCTGCTAATGGGGAATGAGAGACAGGAGAATTCGGCTTTTACTTTCTTACAGCTTGCGCTTCGTATCTACTTCCCACCTTTAACCGCCTCGATTTCATGGTATATACTAGTTTATTGTATTCATGGCACTGCGGCTCAACGCTCGCTAAACCTTTCTAAAACCAAGGAGGTTACGCCCAGCGAGTATAACGTAGCAACCCTTTCTTGTCAGATAGTGCTCAATGTGCATGCCAATGGCTGCTAATGGGGATTGCAGCGTGTGCGTTAACTAAAAGCCGAATGCTCCTGTCTCTCATTCTTCATTAGCAGCCATTGGCATGTACATTGAGCACTATTTTTTATTGTTCACCAACGCACAGCAGAAATCTCTCACCGGCACCACCTTGGAGGTTAAAATGTTATACTCGTTGCACACTACTACAACGGCTACGAGGGATGAACAATTGTCGCTATAAGGAGCTTCACCCCTAAAAGAAAAGGATCAGCACACGCTTGCAGTGACAGTCTCTTAGTGCCTTGCCAGATGACTCGAAGTAATTGAGAAATGTGAATGGCAGATCGCGCGTGAATAATGCGCCAGTCGTAGTACTCCGGAGGGGCAACTGTCCGGTCACTAGGTACAGCGAAGCGGAGCGACAGCGAGTAAAGCAGCGTGGGCCATTGGCCAACTCGTAGTGCAGTTTGCCTTGCTCGAACGCCTGACCGGGACATACGTGCGCGACCAATGGTGCGTGTATACGTTGAGTGACCAGGACGACGACCACGACACAGAGCAAAAAATAGCGAAAATTCGGGAAGCCTGCCGTGCGTGTCGTGAGCAAGCGCTCGGAAAGCATTCAACGAGAAAGTTAGTTAAGTGTAGAATATGACTGTTTGGGCCATACAGCTGGTGCAGGCCGAAAATTATGAAGGAATAGAAAATAGACTCGATATAGTACAAAAAAAAAGACGAGAAAGGCAATACTGATGGGAAGTATAACAAAAACAGCATCAAAACTAAGCTTAGCATCATAGAACGATTGGCTCTATCAGCTTATCAACTGACATTGATCACAATAACAGACATGCCTCAAAGGGAAGTGTGTTATCACCCAAGCTTGTTAGATACCAACTTTAGAATATTTACGGCGTTAATCGAAAATAATCGAAAAGCAAAGCAATTTTAGAATCGGCCAGGGCTACGAAAGGGTTCTCGCCGATAGGTAAGATGATCTGCCAAAAAAAAAAAAAGGCTAGCCTTTGAGAATTACTTTGTTCTCACCGTCTGCCTGCATTACAGGTCTCGGGATAGGATCCAGACCACGGCGGCCAAATTCGTGATGCGTTCGAAAAGGCTTAAGGCCTGTGTACTTAGATTTTAGGTGCACGTTAAATAACACCAGGTGTTCAAAAATCCCGCAGCCCTCTACTCTACTACGGCGTCTTTCATTATCATATGAGCGTTTCGGGACGTTATACCCCCGAATACTGTTATCAATGAAGGCCCGCATTCAGCTCTTTTATATATTACGGTCGAGAGGACGGCGAAGTGTGTGGTAATTGACCCGTGACCGCGTGCTCTAACATGTAAAATGATTTGTTGAAATAATAAAATCTCCCACATGCGTAATGTGAATGCACACTGCATAACTAATAAATGCATTGTCAAAATATGTGTAATAATTCGGATCTCCTAGCATGCGCAGTCTTTCCTGACAAACGATTCTGCCAAACTTAACACGCAGTTTCACTACACCACCACTGCCGCAGTGACTGCTGGTATAGTTGTAGGACTCGGCATGATCGTCTGCAGTGTAAGAGGTATAACGACAAGCTGCATTAACGAGCTTTAACAGCCGTAGTTAGATTGATTGCCATGACTGGGCTCGTGTGCTGGAATGCTACAACAGCAGCTTGAAGCAACAGGACTCTGATTTTACGTGCGCTCAAAGGATAGAAAAAGCCGACCGGAACGTGTGCCAAAAAAGTCTGACATAGCGGCAACGGCCGCGAACTTTCTCATTCAGCGTGCTTGTGAAAATGCTGTGCGTAGAATTCGTCGTCTTTAGCAGTGCATTATTGTGCCAGAAAAAGCTTGCTGCGCAACCTACAGACCGACCAGCGACAGCAAAACCCCACATATAACGTGTGCTCGACTCCCTTGGTAGGGCAATCGCCGCCAACAGCGACAGATTGCAGGCAATGACAGATTGCAGGCATCGCAGCCAACGTCACCGCTGGGATTTCCTTATTCCTTCCAATATGTGTGCTTATTGCGAACGCAACGTAAAATGGCAACCGCGGTGGGAAATATTCGATTATACTACGAGTGTAACAACTAACCGTATACACTGCAGTTTCACCTCGCTGCGGTGGTCTAGTGGCTAAGGTACTCGGCTGCAGACCTGCAGGTCGCGGGATCGAATTCCGGCTGCGGAGGCTGCATTTTCGATGGACGTGAAAATGTTGTAGGCCTGTGTGCTCAGATTTGGGCACACGTCAAAGAACCCCAGGTGGTCCGAATTTCCGGAGCTCTCCACCACGGCGTCACTCGAATTCATATGGTGGTTTTGGGACGTTAAACGTGACATATCAATAAATGCACTGAAGTTGCGAGACGGTTGGTTCAGAGACGGAATACCGGTGCCGAGCCACCCACTTGGACCGCCACCGCCGTTCGAAACGGACTGTATACTCCTTATCCACCGCATTCGTGCATTGCAAGAACCTCAAATTGACTCATCCATTCTTTGTGCAGCAGGAAACCGTTTGTAATCACGAGATATTAGTGATGTAAGAGTTTCGCAAATGGCACAAGCGGCCGAGCAGCGGACGCGCTTCCTGCTTGCATTATAGAGCCTTCGTGTGCGCGCGTCTCACGGAGACGCGCGCACATAAAGGAAGGCATGCTTCACGACGACCGTTTCATTTTCATGCACGTTTAAGGAATTTCTGTGATCGAAGTGTAGCGTTGAAAACAAAGCATTCATGGAAACTGTCGCTTCAAAGAAAAACACATCAAAAGATTTCACAATTATTTTTCGCCCCCGCGGCTTTTTTTCACCATTTTCGTAGCCGCAGAGAGTTCTACGCAGTTTGTTCAAGTTATTTTTCGGGTGCTCTAGCTTGCGTCACTTGTGTGCTAATGTACACTGAAGAGTATTGCTGTCATGATGACGAACGTGATTTATGTTTTTTTGTTTCTGATATTTATTTGGCGAACCAACACAAGCTCATCAACACGACGAGACGACATGGCTGCACGTGAGCAAGATATACTACTTTTCTTTTCTCTTAATGCAGTTTAACTTGAAATAACATAACATACATCGAAGGTATACGGACACAGTTTTCTACGGCGTTCAATTGTCTCGCGTTCTGAAGATGGGTGTAAAACGTCAATATACATGAAACACGCAGAAATCACTCGCACATGAAGCACATGCAGCGCATAGAAAACTAAGATGGTGGCAGTGCAGCATTCAGAAACTTGCGCATGCGCAGATCGTCTGGTTAGATTGGTATCTTTGGCAGCGATAGCTGCAAAATTTATTGTCCGTTTCCTGTCACCGGTTGCAGCTATCGTCATTTTGACTTGTATACTGACAAGCTGACCAGCAAGAAAGAAAAAAGCGTAGTCTTTGCCATAACTTACCCGTCACGGGTGCCAATGATAAGGGTTAATAATAATTTGGTGTCATCAAACCAAAATGTTCACATAAAAAGGTAGTTTCATGGTCTGTAGGCAAGAATCATACATGTATTTTATACGAACTTCGAATATAAAACGTTCTCACTGTAGTTATATGCCTAGTTTTCTCGGCTATCAGGAACATTCACTTGTGTACAATTAGGATATTCGTGTGCATAAACGTCTTAACATTATTTCAATAGTTGGTGCCTTGAAGGAAATGCATTTGTTTAATTTTACTTTCGCATGGTTTGCATCTGACGGTCATTCTTCACTACCACATGTACGCACTCACAATACGGCAAACATACAGCCACACTCGCATTTATACAATTCCGGAACACAAAACACTCAGCACTAAACAGATGCCATTAGAAGATATTGAAAAGAACTTGTTCATCTTATTTTGCAATTATAAGTAGTCTGTATGCTATGTCTCCGTTTCCCTGGGTTTAGAATTCTTACTCTGCGACCTATTGTTAGATTTGTTACTCATGCACGTTTGCCTTGTTTCTATACCTATGAATGATTACTCAACGCTGTTTGATTGCTATTTTTTACTACTTATCAATATATATTTTACTACTCCCATAGCACAAGGCTCAAAGGGCCCCTTTCAGCCTTGTTCTATGGAACCACAACCTCAATATTCTACCGTTAGGTATACATAAATTTGCTATGAAGAAGGATTTAACTTGATTTATTTGATTAGTGAAGCAGTGGTACCCTACAAATACACGCAAGTAATTTCAATTCATTCAACAAGTTTTGGCGTTGTAATCCTGTGGGCGTCTGTGTGCGGCCATACAGGGGAAGCTGGCAAAGACAGAGGAAGAAAGCAACAAAATAGAGAAGGCAGGGAGCTTAACCAGAAAGACATCCGGTTGGCTACCCTACAACGGGGGATTAGGGAAGGGGACCAGAGGAATGAGAAAGAGGGAAGAGAGGAAAGGCAGGGTTTTGGCAAATTTTTTATACTGGTGCACTGCTCTAAATGTAAGTGCTCCTACTTGTCATGGTTTTCGTTTCCACAGCTTCGCCTTCAACGTAACGGAAAACGTACGCTAGTGTATAGCAGTGCTCGTTTACTACACTCTTTCCTAAAGGTTTCTCACAACTTTTCCCAAGTACCGTCATGCAAAATTCCTCTCAGTTCTGGGTAATGGTTGTGCACAAGGCCAAGCTTTTACGAATCTGGATATGGCATCAGCGAAAATGGATCTGCCGACACCTCAGCATTTACAACACTGCACTGATTTGTCAAAACAAAGTTGCTGCGACGATACATTCATTTTTGCCCTCCCATTCGTTTCTCGCGTCTCCCGGTGGCACCAAAGCGTGACACAATTAGTCACAACGCCCTCCACCTCGCTTGCTCGACGGCGGTGGCTGTGAAGAATGCTCCTCACATCAGCGCAGCTATCTGTCTTGCGCCTCCGCTACTTCCAGGTCATTTGGAAAGCGCGAGGCAGCTTACAAATGGATCTTGACTCTGCTTTTCCAGCGTTAACCCCCCAAAACGTTCCTCAGCCGAGAGGCTTAAATTGGTCATTTCACGGCGCTTTTCGAGCGCCGCTCAAACGTGCCAAGGTGACACCAGTCCTAATGTCTTTCATTACCCAGGTGCCCTTTTTTTCCTAATTAAACTCATTCTCATGGCCTCTGAGGCATTCGGTTTTTATGCTTTGCTTGCCGCGAATATTAGTTACTTTTATGCTACTAGAATAGTTACTATTAGTGCTACTAGTAATAGTTCGACAGGACCAAATCACGATACGTATATGAAGACCACTGTATTGGAGAACTCCAGAAGTTTCGACTACATGGAATTCATTGACGTCACCATGTGCCTAAGTACACCAGCCTCAACCATTTTCGCCACCATAAAAAGGCCCGCCGCCACGGCCGAAATTCCATGCCGCAACCCTCTTCAGAAAACGAGAACCATAGCCAATAAATCACCGTGGCGGGTTCTGCATTACATTACGTTCGTTTATCATTAGTGATAGCGTCACCACAGGTCGCTGCGGCTGTTCTTGCCTCTGGCGAAGTGTGGAAAACAAACGAGCAACGTTCGCAACTATCGATACTGCGGTCGGCTGGTTATGACTGAGCGCTTAATTATACGGGACAGAAAATCCTTCGCAATTTTATGACGCACCGTAGTACAATAGTTGATTCTTCTATAATAAATGTCGTCGAAGTCTAACAATTCAGGAGAGATGCGTGGAACCTTCAGCCTCTGTATATCAAATAGTGGCCAAAAGTTAGGGTGCTATATATCTTAGACAGTAAACTGAGCTGTTCGTCTTATTATAGCTCGGAACTTATTTCTCACTCCGCTCAGACCTCACCGTACACATGACAGCACACCATCAAGGCTGGTAGTGCGTGCACAAAGCCGAGAATGACGGTGCATCTACTTGCCTTCATGCCACTGGACTGACTCCCCTCTCTTTCCCGCCGCACATAACCCATTTTCCTGTCTTTTTCGTTCATTTCATCCGCTTCAGCCTGTCTTTGGAAGGACGTGATTGGCCTCGTCCCAACAACTCGCGACAGCTATTACGCAGTGCGTTCTCCGCCTCGCAGTCGTTGATTGTCGGCGCGAGACGGCAGAGCCGGGCGACCGAGTTTCCGTAAGCCCCAAAGCCATACCAGGCGAATTTGCAAGACGCGTCTCATCTAGCCGCAATGAATGCCGCAGATGACGGCGCCGTCTTTCGAATGATACGTAGACGACCCGGGCAGCCTTCTCTTCGTTATCTCATACTGATGCTTTCCTTGCAACTTCCAGATGTGCAAAGCGTTGCCGGGCAACGGTGGAACACCGTTCACTCTAAACAAAAACTTCATGCGACTGCACTCCGTTCCTCCAAACTAAGTTGTAAGAGTGCTCCATGCTGTCGTCTTAGCCAGGCAGTGAGCCAGCGACCTATTTCTGGCGGAGTGACTGCAGATCTCGTCAAGAGTGGAGCCCTTGAAGCGCCGTAACGTCATCAAGTTTATTGAACGACGTTCAATAAACGCTCAGAAAAAGTTTTCCAGGAAGAGTTTCTGGTCCTGTGGGCAAAATTTATTCTTAAATAATGAAAACAACACAACCAGCAATGCCCCGCCTGCTGCACAGAAGTATTGCAGGCTAACAACTTTATAAAAATTAAGTAGGAAAATTGTCAAATGGTAATTTTGAAAAAAAATATATATATAGAGAGAAATAAACCAGAAAACACCACCACCATTGCCAACCACCTCAATGGGAACGAGCGAATACTCAGCTATATACTACAAAACTATCTAATCTAATACGCAGCGCTATTCGGACTCAGTCTTGGTATAGGAATTCTCGAATCACAAATACAATTTTTTCGCTCGTCTTTTTTCTTTATCTTGGCTTCAATCTTTCATGTTCCATTCAGAATGTTCTGTCATCCTAGTATTTTCCTTCGATGTTTTTTGCTCCACTCTCTCGTATATAAAATTTTCTCTACTGCATATAACCAGAAGTCATTCTTGCTTACTAGTTTTCTTGGCCAGATACGATTTCCTTCGCCTATTTCCCATTCACTTACGGAGGGGCACCACTGTCAACGACGAAAGATGGCCCTGCGAGCGCATCATGCTCTATTTCTTTCCTTTCTTTCTCGTAAAGCAATGTCGCCTTCAAACTGTTTCCTTCTTCCGTGCTAGAAATAGGACCTTCATTCATCGGCTTCGCTGCGCAGCACTTCAGTTGCTGCAAATGACGACGACGCTATGCGTTTATATCCAGTTAACAAGAAAATGCAGCCAAGTGAAGCGAGCTCAATAAAAAGGCAGATTGAATGATCAGAAACAGCTAATCACCGAAGAGCCCATGAACACGAGAACACAGAATATTAGAAAACGGTGCTTACAAATGCACATGAAGCTGGTGCAATTTTCGAAGCCACATTCCTGTACAGACGTGCTGGTATCGGGATATATTAGTACAAAGCCGTCATCGCCACCACCAAAATATTGTTACCAGCTTCGCTTAAATAAAGCAAGTCGGCAATATTATCTGCTCTTCTGTAAAAAGAGAAAGAAATCGTCCGACATCGCCATTTCAAGACCTCAAATTGTTGTTCCGAAGGTATACCTAAACTAACGCAAAATAGCCTGAAAATTGCAAATAAACGTCATCTTGGTGTCACTGATGACCAGCTATCACCTCTCATAGCTGCTAAGATGTCTTTTTACACACTTTAGAGCCATTCCATATGACAAACTTCACATTTTATTTCTCTTGAGGCGAGTACTTTTTTTGTTGACACAGCTGTTGCACCTGATCCACTTCCTTTACCAACAGAAGGTTTACTTACTTCTCCTTGAGAATGCCCAACTTTTGGCCTTTTATGTCATCGTCGCGTCTCTATATCTCTATCTCTGGGATCGAAAGACAATACGGCGGGTTTCTCCACAACACATTCTATAAGAGCTCTTTCCGATGGGTGACTAGAGCCGAGGAAAAAAGTAGGTCACTCACACTTGTCACGCTTTGTTACAATGTCAACATCGCTTCCTCGCCCTCTGTAACCCTCTGAAGTGTGGTCCCTTTCAACAGTGGTTCTTTTATATCGGCGCATTTTTCTTAACAGGCCAAAAAAATTGAATTACACTTTCTTTTCAACTACGTGCTGTGAAGTGGCGATGAAAATTTTCTGTTAACCGGGAATTTCGAGCCTCTCTCTGCTTTCTGTCATCACCAACGCTCTGACAATCCTACGATAATAAAAATTGGACAGAGTGGTTTATTAGACAAGTGCCACCAGACTTTCGTCTGAAGGAAGCTTACGTCAAAGATTTTCGCGAGAGCCCCCAACGAAATGACGTCATCAAACGATGATGGCAAGAACTGAAAGTGCAACACCACGTGAGCTCTGACGACCGAGAAGTGTAGCTATATTAGCGAGATTATTGAGTGTCCTTAAATTTAACAGCGCGGAAGCGACAATGATGAGGCATAAGAACTAATACGACTGACGAAGTGCTGACTTTCAACTGAAGTTTATTGCAGAAAAAAAAACAATATGAAACTAGCAAGACGTAAAAACACTTTGAAAAGTCTTAAGATACCATGAAACGTATGATAAGGAAAGAAAGCCTCTCTTGTGATGATCATGCGCATGGGACAAATAATCAAGCTCTTTGTTCTCTCCAAGCAGAGGTCGGCACATTCCCACAATTCCAACCTAATCTGAATATTTGTATTAGTTCAATTATTTCACACGTGAACTAACACAATTTCAGCCAATCATTGCATGATTGATTACTATAAATATGATGATCACAATAATGAGCGAATAATAATGCTCTCATTCAATCCTTTCTTATCGTGTCATTCGAGCTTGTGTCCCGCAAGAAAGTGAGCAGCGCTTTTGTGGCATGTAACGCACTGGAGCTCCTTTTCCGTTGGCTCAGAATATGTGTCAACACTAAGTGGAGTCCTGTTGAAGATTTAAGGCCACCTTCAGAGACTTGTCTATCTGGGCGTATGGTGGGCGTTCACGATAACTTTGTAAATAGTGTTCATTGATATGTGGGGTTGGAACGTCCAAAAAACACCATTAGATTATGAGAGACGCCGTAGTGGAGGGCTCCGGAAATTTCGACCACATGGGGTTCTTTAACGTGCGCCCAAATCTGAGCACACGGGCCTATAGTATTTTCTCTTCCATCGAAAATGCAGCCGCCGCAGCCGGGATTTGATCCCGCGACCTGCAGGTCAGCAGCCGAGAACCATAGCCACAAGACCAGCGCGGCGGGGTGCTGTAAATAGTGTAGTCTGCACGTATGACTGTATGCGTTGTGTGTTCATCACTGCATATACCAGAATCGTCACGGCCAGATAAGCATTTCCAGCTCATACTTAAAATATTTCTTTCTCTCACTCCTGTCTTATCGTGCAGGTAAATTTTAGTACGACAGATGTTTTTTGCTGTTATAACACGAAACAAGTTTTCGCGTCTAATCTTGAAAGCGCAGCCTTTACTATTATAACATCCACAAACAGTTAGTGAATACAAAGTTAACGACGAAGTTTTCCTATGAGCGCGCTGCTAAAAAGTTACATTTACTCTGCGTGTCTAGGAATAAGGTCCTCAGTATCATCATCATCATCCTCATCAGCCTGACTACCTCCACTGCAGGATAAAGGCCTCTCCCATGTTACGCCAGTCAACTCGGTTTATTGTAATATTATTATCGGCATATTTGTTCTCAATGACGAGTGGATCGATTCCTTCGCCGAGCAATCTCCAATTCATACTAGGAATGGTCAAATAGATGATCAATAAATCGAGTAGTAGATTAAAGGCGCTTGGTTAACCGATTAATTTTATTCCATTTCCACATTTCAATTATGCGAATTTATCTATTCAAACTCTCCTATGAATCAATTACTGCAACTGCCATCCCACACCCGATACCACCACTTGGCCGGTATGCATGAGTTTAATGCCTGAAGCATGAGTACGAGGCGAGCAATGGCAATTCGCAGAAGTCGGGAATGCCTAATCTTTTTCACTGCAGCGCATATTCGTACTCTAGTAGTACAACCTCAAGGCCGCCTGCGGCCCTACCCAAGAGAGGCAGAGATGAAGTTGTCCTTGTCTCTGTCGCTTCAAGCGCAATCTTCCAAGCCACCCCCCTCCCCCAATGTGTCAAGCATGGTTAGATAGTGACCCCACCCCGACGAGGCAGACATGCACTTACCGCTTCTCTCCACTCACAACGTATACTGTATTAACTTTTCCAGCGATGGAAACTTAAGATAGCGACGGAAACTTTTAAGCCAGAGACGGAAACTCTTAACATATCAGATGCTTCACGCCAACTTTATTAACACGCCCCGAGTTCTCCCCCAAAGCAAAATGTTCATGACTAAAATTAAAATGTGAGGATCCCATCCCTGATGCCACATCCGTATATCGCTACTTAGCCAAAAGCTTTTCTGCGACTTATCTTGAAAATCAAGGCGCTCTTCTAGTACACAAGCAATTCTTATGTTTCAGAGAATAGACTGTTGGTAATTAATATTCGTTCAAAAAGCTGGGTCCCCAGGGACCCCTTCCTTTGTCCCGGTGTTTACGGCGCTCAGTTGACTTCATTGTATGAACCCAGAAAGGCGGTGCGTGAATGTTCAACAGAGAAGTTTCTTGTTTGCTGTAATATTCAGGCGCGCGAGCGCATCGTCTCGTTGCTCATTTTTGTTTGTGTTCGCTTTCGGCTTTGCGCTGTTTTATCGCGCAAACTCCGCTCTCCTTGCCTTTTACAAACTAAGAAGTTTCTTAACATGCTGTGCCTATGGGATGTTTCTGGGTATATCACGTGACACGGTGGATCAGAGGTTACAGCGCTCGGCTGCTGACCTCGCGAGGTTCGATCCCGGACATGGCGGTCGCATTTCCATGGATGCGAAATGCGGGAGGCCCGCGTAGCCCGAGATGTCAGTGCACGTAAAATAACACGAGATGATCGAAATTACCGGAGCTGTCCACTTCGGCGACCTTAGAATTATATAGTGGTTTTGGGATGTGTAAAACCCCGCATAATTTCAATAGTTTACTCCATTGTTTCATTTTGTTATGTTTAACGCCACTGTACAGTGGTCCAAGCAGGTTATTTATTTATTTATTGGTTTGTTTATCTATTTATAATTTATTTATTTATGCTGTTAGCGAAAGGCGGATACAAGATGGAGCACTAAAAATATCACATTATATCCACCCATACGTTCGTTCTTGCTTCCGTCCGTCCGTCTGTCTATCCGTGCGTCTGTCCGTGCGTTTGTCCGTGCGTCCGTCCGTGAGTCCGTCTGTGAGTCCGTCCATCTATCTGTCTGTCTGTTTGTCTGTCTGTCTGTCTGTCTGTTCGTGCATCCATCCGTCCGTCCGTCTGCTAGTCTGTCCGTCCGCGCGTCCATCTAGTGAATACTCCAAGTATATTATTATTATTATTATTATTATTATTATTATTATTATTATTATTATTATTATTATTACAGTTCCAGCTGTACGCAGGATTGATTGAAGATTTGTTGCGTAGCACCGTGTTAAGGCAATGGCGAAGGAAAATATATGAAACATACTTGCGCTACCGTTCATTTTAACCGGGGGGGGGGGGGGGCAAAAACTCATGTCGCTCTACCTCCCGCAGATGCCTGTACATCGATGGTCTGTTTGAGGCCAGTATGTTCCTGTGCAATCTGGCATGGGTGACCTTAAAGAAGTGGCATCGTCAGTCCACACTTATACTCTTATAGAGGGCTTCCGCATTGCCTGACGGACAAACGCAGAAACGATGCCGTCCCAAAGTCTTATTTACGTCCTCTTCCTCCTCCTCTATGCTTCGCCTTTTGCGGGATTTCAAAGAACTCGGCCCCGCTGCGCGTTTAGGGTGCGTCTTTTCGACCAGTTTGGTAGCCGGAAAAGCCCCTGATTTTGGTGCGCTCGAGTTGGCATGATTCGAGTAAACACGACCTGCTGCCGAACCATGCACAGATGATGGACATGGATCCTCCAGTCTGTCACATGACCCAAAGATGAAGGTTCGTGTCCATTGGGCGCAAGTGCAAATTTTTGCGAAGGAAAAAAAATGTCCACTCGTGATCTCTAGCATGTCTGATCGACTTCGTTCGAGAGCAAACACAAGCGATACTTCTAAAACATAGAGATGTCCTTTTTGATGCACCCATATAAATTTTTTGATCAGTCAATTAATCGATGAACACGTCACGAGAATGCAATTAACCGATTAATAGCTAAAATTTAAAGAGTAAGCTGGACAAAGAAACAGATAAAGATAGGGGAAGAAATAAACAGAAATAGAGAGAGCGAGAGAGAGAGAGAGAGAAGAAAAATGTAAAAGGAGAAAAAGAAAGAAATAGAGGAGAAAAACAGAAACGAAAAGGAAGAAAGCTGTGAAGCTCCCAGATTTCTTCGGGCTGGACACACATTGAAAACTCGCTTTTTTTTAGAATTGCAGTGCATGCTACCCGTCATACAAACAGTATAACAAATAATATTGATCCACGGCGTTAGATAGCATTTTCTAGAGGAAGAGGAGCAGCTTCCTTGAATAAATAAAAGAACTCGAGGAACAGCGGTCCCTTCTGTGCAGATAGCGATGACGTCATCCTCTTCTTCGCAATGGCAGGGCTGTTCTTGCTGTGGCGCCGTTTCTCGGTCGTGGTTTTCGACGAAAGCGGAGGCACGCCGGTTGCGTTGTCGGCGGCTCGGCGACGTCTAGCAGCGCGTATCGGAAGCACAATCGCAGCATTGATCTACGTCTGCCCACTGTATGGGACGACGTGGTACGGGTTACGAGCAAGGGTTAAGAATGGAGCCACTATAAACAGCCGTAACTTTTATCGTCTTGACAATGGAGGGTGCTGTAAAGCTAGCAGAAGTTCAACGCTTCTTTTCTTTATTTAGATATTCTTTTCTATGTTCGTACTGTTCCTTGATTTCGCCGTCTCAATGGCAAGGGCTCAGTGCTATTGTTGCACGTTTTTTGGGCGTTGTGCTACGACTAAAGTGTTTTTTTTAAGTTTACTTTTTTCTGGCTATTGTGGCCTTTGGGGCCTTTGCAGGCACCTACATCTGTGCATCCTCAATTGCTGTATCTTTCAACAATGCTGAGAAATTTTCACCTATAAAATCTCATTTCAACATTTTGCCTACGTAGGTAGCGTTATACCAAGTCGTCACACCATTCGGCACAGCTTTTGAAAAAAGTGTTCAATTGGACACATATCCTCTTTTACAGTTCCTTTATATGAACCAAGAAACATAACTTGAAGCTTAATACATGTATCAACATGTGATTATTAAGGTTAATTGGTACTTGCCTTTTTCAAAATGGTTTCGCTCCTAATAGTGACATTGGTCCTGCAAAGTGCAACTATCCTCAGCTGTAAGCGTGGGGCCTGTCACAGCTATTGAGCGTAGAGTTAAACAAGTGAAGAACCGGGTAATCATACGATGCGATTTATTTCAAGTTAGAGATTGAACGTTCGACAAGTCTTGTTACACAACCTGGGGACGAGGGACACTCGAGGAAGATTGCCAAAAGTTTTCCGTAAGGAGGGTCTGTACGTGCTCGCTCTATCAACATGTAGGCATATGTCATAGGTAAGCGTATCCGAAAATCAATACGAAGTAACGGCTGCTTATAATAAAACAATCTCTGTGATGAGCGCATTATATATCACACCCCTGAACATAGCACCGCTTTGCTTTTCTTGCAAGACTTCACGCTCAAGAATTCAAGCACACATTTTCAGCACGACAGTGATGTGACGTATCACAAGGGTAACAGTAATTTCCTAGTTATCTTAAAGTAAACAAAGCGCGCAGTTCCGAAATATGAAAAACAAAACAAAACAAACAGAAACTTGTATCTGGCCATATCATATTACTGCTAGAGTTCGGGGAAAAAAGCCTTTGCCGTACAAAGCAGTACCACGTATATTTTGTCAATCTAAATTTATTCAGAATGCTCTTGCCAATTTATTATTATTAATACTTGTTCCGATGACACTCACCAATTTCTTTGTTACTTAACGTAATCATGTTTCTCCGAAGCGGGTAAAAATAGTCGCAGATTTTCTTATTACGCATTCATCTAAGACGACTCGAAGGCGAGAGCCAGCTTTTTCTTTTCTCCGCCCGATCCTCCTTCGCCCCCTTGCGAAGGCTTTCTACACGTAACGCAGTTTTGCATGGCCTCCAGAATCGGAGATCATGCAAGCTCTCTGCACGTCCCCTTATTTTGCGTTGCCTCCGTGATCGGCTTCACATTTGACTAAGCGGTGGTGTGAAGCGAAGCGCGCGTCATTTTTCGCCACGCACGGGAAGTTCTAGTGACGAAACATTGACGTCACATATTTCGACGCTTTGCGACGCAAAGACGATATCATGAGAAAATCATCCCATGATGACAATTTTTTTTGCGTCACACGTGTCTACGCTGACGTCACGGAACGCTGCCGACGCAGATTCTCAATTATCGCGCTCGATGTGGCATCTAAATATTTCGCCTTAGAAAAAAAAAGAAATATGAAGCAACGCACGTGCAAGTACTTTCGTAGGGATTTCTTTTGGTCCAATGCTCCATTCTTTAGAGCGAAGCTCTTTAGGGGGTGGGTCGTTCCCTCCTCTGTAGTATTATGTTGTATTAGCCACTTATAGTTAGATTTAGGAATTTCTCCTTAGATGGCGTCATGTGTATATGTCCTTGGAAATAATACCACTAAGGGGCGTTAGTGGTTTTCATACAGTTGACGATTGAAAAGGATAGATGGCGCTGTTGTAATAGGAAATTCACAGCATATCCAAGGAGTGAACCATGATGAGTAGGGCGAAGCGTCCATCCGTCCGTCTTATACGTGCTCTAGTGTGATAAGAGCGGGCGGATGACAGACAGACAGACAGACAGACAGACAGACAGACAGACAGACAGACAGACAGACAGGACAGGACGGACGGACGGACGGACGGACGGACGGACGGACGGACGGACGGACGCTTCGCCCCCCGCTCATTATTATTCACTCCATGAATATGCTGTGAATTCTTTCATTCTACCTCAATTTCGGTCTTGTACATTTGTCGCAGAGCAAAGTTGCAAACCGACAAGCAAGGCTTGGCACAGAACACTCGGCGAATAAGCTAATGAAAGGGAAAAGACAGCTTCGGAGAAGACCAACTAAGATCAGCCGTTCCCTCGATACAGCGTTTCTCGCTTATGTATACCATGCCACATTGGAAAAGATTAGGTGTAATCGTAGCCTAACCACCCAGATCATTTCAGAGAGGCAGTTTTAGGGAACATATAACCTCCCTGCTTTTCTCTGTCTCTTTACCTCTCTAGCTTCGTCTTTTGTCTTCTTTCCGAAATAGCAGTCATAAGTGCTGCGCCCCACACTATAGTATCGTTTAGCTTATCCAGTGTGTAGTTGTAGATAGACAAATACTCTTATCATGTCGTGCGAAATGCATCATAAATGATATTAATTGTACTTTTTGACAACTACAAGCGTCTCGTTTGTTTCCAGATCAATTCATTAACAATATACTATGGGTAATATCCTATCTGAAAGTATCGGTAGACATGCTGCCCTAACATTTGAAGAAACATCGACTTTTCATAACTGGTGTAGCACTTGAGCAGTGGTGCAGTAACTGAGTAACGTGCAAGGATTTTATAAGAGTTCAACATGCGCAAGGCCCCCAAATGCCTGTTGTGCTGCTTGAAGACGACAGGACCTTGCGAGCGCCTGTGAAGTAACAGCGCCTGTTCCTGTTGTGTGTGCTCAAACTAACAGTTAATCTTTGTCGTTTTCCCGGGGGTTTGTTATTCCATATATCCTTTCCGCCAACTCCCCTTCACTTATCCCCACGTGTAGAGTAGCCAGCAGAGTCAAAGTTTGAAGAACCTCCGCGCCTTCCCTCTCTGTTTTTCTCTCTCACTCTAAACAAATGTATACTTGTTCGCTGAAGATTTTGACGATAATGTCTCAAGGAAAAATTTCCATGCTACACCCATGCGCACCGAGTTGAAAAATATCGCTCATTGCAATACAATTCCCCCCCCCCCCCTTGTTTTTAGCTAATGCGCCACACCCGTCATGATACTACAGGCGCGGCCGTCATACGACCGTTGTACAATATCGATCTTCTTCATTATTTCCGTCATCACATTTACGCTAGAGCCATCCGTAAGTCAGCAGCACCTTTGTAGTTTCACAGGGATACGTGATTATTCTCTGAGTCAAAGTAGAATCAATAGCATGTCACTAAGGGAATACCACATGTGCACAACTCGGGAATAATTAAATTTAAAAAAGTGGGATTGTACCTTTATTTGTAACAAAGCTGTCGTGAGTTCGCTGCATGACATAAGAGATAAATAAAATCCAATCAACAAACCAAACGCTGTCCTCGTTGTTCAACCTGTCAAAATAAAGCAGGCAGGACTGACTGAATATATATATATATATATATATATATATATATATATATATATATATATATATATATATATATATATATATATATATATATATATATACCCGAACAGTATTCTATTGATTGTCCCGCCAGCGCACGCAAACACGACAACATCTCAATCTCACGTCACCCTGTGAGAAGTAGTGCCTTGGGAGACACCTAGGCAAACGAAAATTGCCAAACAAAGCACTTTCACGAGAACCGCCGCCGTTACAACGCACGTTCGCTTCACCGAAAAAAAAATAATAATTTACGTAACATTTTTTGTTTTTTTTTGTTCAGACAGCTCAGACATGGAAGACAGCTTGAGCGACTCCGACCACCGTACGTCGCTTATTGCTTTGCGAGGCTTCTACCAAAGATCCCAACGCGCCAAAAGATCGAAACGCGCGCGATTTTCTCCATGTTTGTTTCTGCAAGGCAGCGAGGCTTTTCAAGAGTGAGCCGATCGGTTCTTCGGTGTTTGATTGCTTTCATCGCGCAATTTGTTTCGCGGAAGAAAAAAAACAAAGAGCTAGAGTGCAACTCAACACGGGCGTCAGCTATTCTCGGCAGATGCCTGACAGCCCTCCCGTTTTTGAGGCGAATGTCTTCGATGCCTCTGAAAAAGTCACAGTAACCGGCAGCGTCGGTAGCGTGAGGACAGAGGGCGCGAAAATTTCCATGACAAGAAATAATAGCTTGATGGCATCGTCAGGACATCACGGATAACCAAAAATTTGAGACGTGACTTCACATGATGACGTCATCATATAATACTGTCACATAGCCAAAGGTGGGCCCGGAGGCATCGCAGGACCGCTTTACATGCAGAAAACTTTGGGAGGAAAACATTGGAGGATCGATACATTGACTGAAGAAAAAGTAAACGATGGCACTCACTTGCGAGTCTTCTTTGGATAATTCGCAAAGAACCACGCGGCTTCGTAGTTTTGTCGTTCGATAACTATGACCAATACCCGCTTGCTAATCATGGTAACCATGATCATCATGATCGTCTCTCTGCAGTATTCAGTTTCTCGTATATTCCTACGAAGATATCTATCAACTGTTGCTCGATTGTCCGAAACACGACGCACAGCGACGACGACTCGAACAGCAATTCTATACCATAGATTTCGAGCGAACCTTCACGTTATATAAACTAATAAACCCATGGCCATCTAGAATAAGCCGCAAAGCGGTGAAGGTGCTGAATTTGTTTTTCTAAGACAAAAAATTTGTGACCGGTACTGGGCGTACTATAGTTAAATGTGAGCATGGCGCATACGTGTTTGTTGTGCCCAAATGAGAACTTTTGGACTCAACCACATAGGACTGCATAATGTATATTACGCATATTACAGTTGAAATCAAGAAGAATAAATGGACATGAGCTTGCGGGTACGTAGCGCGTCGGCAAAACAACCATTGGTCATTAAGGGTAACTGACTGGATTCCCTGAGAAGGCAAACGCACGAAGGGGAGATAGAAAGTTAGGTGCGCCGATGAGATGAAAAAGCTCGAAAGTATAAAGTGGCTGCAGAAAGCACAATACTGGATTGATTGACAGATTATAGTATGTCATTGCCCTGCAGTGGGCGTAGTCAGGCTGATGATTATATGTATACATGCTATTTTATTTTTTTTAGTTCTTCACTTGTAACAATCAAGTGGAAAGGGATAGCCGTGTCCAAGTAACGACAACAACTCCTTCGTTTATTTTTCATTTCAATAAAAGAAGTCCCAGTTTGAGCACTCCACATTTTCTCGAAACAGCGTGTTGAGGCAACGCTGGTGCAAGTTGCCATTGCGGCAGTTCCAATTATGACAGTTTTCGGTTATGATTGTTAAGCGGTTATGACCATGTATATTTGTAAGTATATTTAATTCTACGTGGCGAGTCTAGGAGACTATTACATTAGAAATGAAGCATTTTACGATATTCGCGGCTGTACACGCACCTTAAGAGTACAGGGATGGGCGTGGACTGAGCGCACAGAGATTCATACAAGCGTGTGAGAGAACGATTAATGACGTCGATCTCCTAGGACGGGGCATAAAAGGTCACAGCTGGTGGAGGTAGCTTTGTAGGTGTAGGCTCGACGGGGGACGATTACGGACAAGGCCAATGAACTCGCTAACTACCCTTTTTCACTTCCTGCAGCGGTCTCGTAATTTTTGTTAAATATGCTGTACCGTATGGAGAAGCAGTTTCTTGCTTTCTTTAATGCGGTTCATCTCTTTCATTGAGTAGGTATCACGCTATTCTTGTTAGGTAGGTATCATGGAGTAGGTATCACGCTATCCTTTTATATATTCACTCATTCGTTTATTTCTATTGTAAAAATCCTACACATTGGGAGGGGCCTAGAAAATGGCTACTTTGGGCAGCTTGAGGAGCTTTGGCCCCCGTTTCGTGTGTTGGCAGCAGTTGGCGGAGGTGGCAAAATATGTGCTTATATTGAGGATGACAACAACATTCAGGATGACAACATACAGGAGCTCTTGGTCCCCGTTCTCTATGGTGGCAGCAGTTGGCGGAGGTGGCAAATTAAAAGACACCCTTCGAGTGATATGCCGAGTTATTCGAGTAATTTACGGCAGAGCACACGTATAAAAACATCAGGAGCAATACATTTCGTAGGAATTGCTCTATAATGTTTGCACACAGCTGTCGCTGTCTTCACTAATCCTCATCATTGAAGCACAGCAATCATTTGGGCCATTTAACCTGCGTTCTTTTCTCGCGCAATTATCAGGCTGAGTGTGGTCGCTCATCGAAGCCGTCGGCATTACAGAAGAATGGCAAGTTGGACGAGCTGGTGATGATCAATAATCTAACTGCGCAAAGAAACGGCCGGGAACACAAAGCGAGAGAAACCACGCCTGTTAGTGTTTCTCTCCTCACGTGTTCCTGTCCATTTCTTATCTTTTTTTTGCACCGTTACGTTAAGAACCGTTGGCATTACGTCAGTCGTTCGTTTGCACTGCGTTATGGAACATCTAAATTACGTGTACATGCTTCGGGAATGCGGGTGCGTGACTACATTCACGACTGCACGTGATTTTCTCCTCAAAATGAACGAGCAGATCTCTCGAGAGCACCGCGTCATTCACGCACCGTAACTGTCGGAACTGGCTTAACCAGGATTGTAGCTCATCGGACGCAATATTCCAATTTGCTAGTCATTAACTTTGAAGTCAAAACCAGGATAATAACAATGAAGCTTGATAAAGAGCTGAAGACCACACGGCGTGTATTGGGACGAAATGTGATAGGCGTGACCCTAACAGACAGGAAGGCAGTGGAATGGATCAGAGCCCAGCAGTAGCGCATACTCAAGTAGATATCAGAATGAAAAAAATTTACCCCGAATCTGCATGTTTCAATGCAAATGTCGTCGAAAGACGATACTCTTGCGTCTGGAGAGAGTGAACAAAACACTTATTTGATGTTCTGTGCGAGAAAATCGGTGGATTGCATTCTGGAGGCGCTGCGTTAGAGTGTCTCGATCCGGGCAGCGAAGGCAAATGAGCGCATCGAGACACATGGGACACGAGCGCTATCTGGCAGTTATCTAAGAAAACGAAGTGCGCGGCGTGCGCCCCCGTCTCGGAGGCTACAAGGTGTAGAACGCAAGGCGACGGGTAGGTGCCACCACCATGTTGTCTTAGCAAAGAGTTGGAAACGCTTGCCTTTTCGTGCAAGCGTTGCATCGTCAGTGAAGTGAGTGCTCGCTGGATTCCGTGCCGACCGATTGTGCCCTCGCGATCTCCGACGTCAGCGTAGCTCTGGCCGACTGGGCTGGCCCTACGTCAACTCCTGACGCCGATCTCCGACGACAGCGCAGCTCTGACCTACTGGACCTGCCCTACGCCATCTCCTGACGCTGACAAGAGCTCTCGCAAGTGGTGCCCGTCCTCGGACTCCTGTGACCGTGTTTCTATCTTTCCTGTCTCTCCTATACCCTCGATATGTCCTCGCTCGCTGGCCTAGCGCATCTCTCTTTCTCTATACCTTTACTTCTATCCTTTTAATCCCTCCTCACCCCCATCCCCTGTGAGCTACTGTTGAGGTGTCGCACCGTGATGCAGACAGTTACGGGGCTCACTTTTCTCTTTTCCTCTCTTAGAATCACTCAGTAGTAGTGAAGTGTAATAAGCGCCACGGGCCTTAGAATTGCTTATGTATGCATTTTCTAGTAAAAAGACACACATACAAAATATTTACGTGTTGTTATTGTGCCTCAGATATGCACAACAATTGCTTTTCAATTGACAATTGCACAAGTATGGACGCTAAAACTTGAGGAACATTAGTAGGCGCTGCGGAAGGGGTTGCATTTTAACTGTTCAAGGTATTGTTTTGGCAGACAAACAGACAAATGTATAGACAGACAAAGTTTTTGCGCCGAAAAAACCGCAAGAAAGACTAGCGTCTTTAAAAGTTAGCCTGTCTAAGTCACGATATGAGGATGACAAGCAGCAGATAGTCAATCAAAACACCGGAATGGACACCACGAGATGGGAAATGCAGTGCTATAGTACAAGTATTAGTGCTAGTCTTACTACTACTAGTGCTACTAGTTGCTTGCTGCTTGATGCTGCTGTTGCTGCTGCTGCTACTGCTAATGCTGCTGCTACTGCTTCTGCTTCTACCACCACTACTACTACTACTACTACTACTACTACTACTACTACTACTTCTACTACTACTTCTAGATGTGAAGTCAGGGGGTGGCACACCGGGCTTGTGCCCCTCGCGAACTTCTTCGCCAAATACACAGCACAAAACGATACTCTACCACATTTGCCTGCGCTGCCCCCGCTTCATATTGCTACATGTAGATGGCCGGATTGCATATTGGAGAGGCACGTGCACGCCCAACGAAGAGGGCGAAATTCGCTTTGCCGCTTGAGCTCGGAGCCTTGAATGATGTGGTCGATAGTCGAGACGTTGGTGTAGACCTGCAAATTGAAAGAGTCATCCGCGAAGTCTTTCAAAACGTGACCAACCTTGGCAGCTTCAGACAATGCCTCACCTACTTTCCGGCAAAGAGCGAGCACTTCTTGTATGTAGGACGCATACGATTCAATGGCCGACTGGACACAGGTCTTGTCGTGCAGCTGCGTGGCGACCGGTCGGCTCCCCAAAGATGTCACGGAGCTTCTCCTTGAACGAGTCCCAGCTGGCGAGTTCAGACTCGTTCGTTTCATAACAGACACGTTGTCACAGGTCCCGTTAATTAGGGAGGCGATCTCCGGACTAATTCCAAGGACTCAAGTATCGGCCCCCCGAACTGCACCACGAAAGCGTGTACAATTTAAAAGTGGTCCTATTTGGCGCGCCAGCGGACACCGGCTGTGGTCCAAAGAACGAGTCAGAGCCGATAGTTGATAAAAAAATTATATTCTCGATCATGGCAGATCAAACTATACACAAATATGCGCACTCGACAATGGTTGAATACAATATGTCACCAATCAAACAACATACTGCACAGTACAATCAGCTACACTCGAAACAACGAACACAAACAATACGCGCTACAATGCAATCACATGCATCAAGCAACCAAGACACTTAAAGACTAAACAGTTCGAAAACTTATTCAGTCCAAAGTCCTTGGAACAAAGTCTGAATGATACTCTTCCAAGAATCACTCACTCAAAGTCCAGCGCTGTTGTCGTTCCGCTGCCCCCGAAGTTTCTCTTTCAGGAAAACTCGCGCCTTCAATTGGCCGCTCTCCAAGCACCAAACTTCGCCGGTACCACGTCGGCTTCCTACGCGTTGCGATTGCAGGACGCGTATTCGCTCTCTGGAGGTAGACTCACACTATTCTGCTGGTAGCACCAGCCTTCACCCTTCAGGCGGAAACCCTCTTCATCACCTCCTTTGTCACTAAGGACAAAACCTTCGCTGATACGATACGGCGGAAAGACCCGGCGCACAATTGCGCAAAACTTTCATCTCCTGCCTACGCACACGGGCGCAAACTTTCTTGTTCTCCTGCTTTGTCACTAAGGACAAAACCTTCGCCGACAAGGCGGAACACCCTACGCACCCTGGCGCAAACTTTCTTCTTCTCCTGATCTCCCTTCTCCGCTGCTCGCCTAAATACCTTCCGCGCTATATTCCAGAAAATTCTAATTGTTTCGTCGGCTCGATTCATAGCCAAGGCTGGGGAAAGAGCGAGACGTTTCGAGGGCCGTCCGCGTCACGTGACACAACTCTACATCACCACGCCCTTTTCTTTCCAGATCTTTCCAGGGCTTGCTCGGCGGCCGATGTGAGGAGGTTGGTCGGCGAAACTACGCTTCCGCGGGGGAGAGACGGCGCGCCCGGGGAGTCTTTGGGTGCTTGTTCTTCTTTTTAATCGTTGACCTTGAAGCGCCTCTCTGGCGCTTGGTCGCCAGAATTCGGCGGCACGCCCTTTTAGGGGCGGGGCTCCTTATAGCGGCACCCGTTCGTCCCTCGTAGTCGTATTAGTAGTGTGTAACCAGTCTTACATTTAGACCTCCAAGGTGGTGCCGGCGGGAGATCTCTTCTGTGCGTTGTTGAACAATAAAACATTCGCAGCGTGCGCGTTAAGTAAAAGCCGAATTCCCACACGTGGTCTGGAGAAAGCGAACGAACGACTGCTACGCCGCCTGCAGACGAACCACCTTTATCAGTCAAGCGGTCACCAGGTACTTTTTGCCGGAAATCAATGGCACCTGCTGGACCTGTCATGTCCTCACCGACACATATCGCGTCGTAGCATCGTGCCCAGTTAATCCCGTCTCTTTCTCATCCCCTTTCCCTATCCCAACTAGAGAGGCTTGGGAGGAACACCTGCTCGGCTGCTCTACCTTGGCTGCGCAACGCCCCTTTGTGGAGAGCGCACGGGCAGCTTCCAGCTCCATTGGCGTCCTGGGATAGTACCTGGCCACTCTAGCACGCCGATGCGCCACGTCGGCACTCTCTAGTAAACGTTTTCTGAAATAAATGTTTTTTTTTACCACCACTACCTCCTGTCTCTCATTCCCCCTTAGCAGCCATTGGCATGTACATTGAACACTATCTGACAAGAAAGGGTTGCTACGTTATACTCCCTGGGCGTAACATCCTTGGTTTTAGAAAGGTTTAGCGAGCGTTGGGCCGCAGTGCCATGAATACAGTGAACTAGTATATACCATGACCTTGAGGTGGTTAAAGGTGGGAAGTAGACACGAAGCGCAAGCCGTAAGAAAGTGTGCGTGTGCCTCCCCTCGTTCAGTCCTTGGAATGTCCGCTGGATGGTGGTGCTTCTATATGCGGAATATATGATGAAAAGATGCGAGATGGCGGTACTTAGAGTGTTGAATAGATGGACGAACAGACACACAGACAGATGCATGGATGAACGCATGAACGGACGCAGGGACGGACGCACGAATGGACGCAGGAACAGACGCACGCACGGACGGCCGGACGGACGCACGTGCGGCCACACATACGCACGCATGGACGAACGGAAGCAAGAACGAATAGACGGACGGATGCCCCACTCTCCATCATTCACTCCGTGGATATGCTGCCATTTTTGTTTTTGAGCACTCGTTTGTGACACACGTGTGGTTCCGTCCAAGTAGAAGAAAACATTAGCGGCGAGCATCATGGTGGGGTCCTAGCGGTGAGTTTGGCTGACTCGTTCATACAGGTGAAGCCAGTAGTTGACATCGAGGCCAGATTGCGCAGAGAATGTCCCAGGATCACGGGGTGTGAGGACTGCGACAAAGGTTGTTGGAGAAACCACATATGGGAAAGGGGACGGGTTGTCACTCGAAGCCTTGGCGGTAGGCTGGAGGATGCGGTCACTGCGGAGCTGCGGGGTGAGGATGGGAAACTTTCGACCTCCACCAAATATGTTACGCGAGTAACGAGCCATTTACGCCACCGGCTATTCGCAAAATATATTTGCAAGAGTGGTTGCAGCGCTGGTCAGTCTGGCTCCGTGCTCGAGCAGCAAAGCGGCCTTCGTCTTCCTTGTCGGGCGCACATGCTCCTCAACAATGTGCATTTCAGCCACCTACATATAGCAATATCAAGGACATGCCCCCACTGAAACAAACGTCTGCTTACTTTACTGATGACTAATTTCTCCTCCTCCTCATCTACTACTACTACTACTTCACTACCACTACTACTACTACAACCAACCACACCTACTACCACCACCACCACCTCTACTACTACTACGACTACTACAACTAATACGACCGCTACTACCGCTACTATTACTAACTATTACTACCACTACCACCACTACTACAACTACTACCACTTTCAAAACTACTACTACCACAACTACTACCATCATCACTACTACTACCACAACTACTACCACTACTACAACTACCACTACAATTACTACCACTACTACAATTATCATTACTACAAGTACCACTACCACTACTACAGCTACTGCTACTACTACTACGATTACTACTACATCTACTACTGCAACTACTACTACCACAACTACTACAACCACCACTACTACAACTACTCCTACCATTACTACCCCTACAATTACTACAACTACTACTTCTACCACTACTACAACTGCCACTATCGCTACTACAAGTACCACGATCACTACTTCCCCTACTGCTACTACTACTACTACTCCTACTGTAACTACTATCATTATAATACAAGTGCTACAACTACTAATACTACCACTGCTACTACAGCTACAACGACTACAACTACTATTGCTACTGCTACTGCTACTGCGGTGGTTATCATAGACGTGTGGACGCCACCTCAGCACAAGAGGGCGCCCGGCAGATTTCGTGGGTGATAGTTGTCCCGTCCGCGATGTCCTCTCTTCGACGACCGCTCACCGATCGGGGCCCCGTCCGCGGACTTCTCCAACCGTCTCCCAATCTTTGATTTCCTCTCCATGTACTGAGAACACCTCTTTATGTACTGAGAACACCGTTGTACGCTGGTGCCAAAACGGGGGCCCGCAGCTTCGTCAAGCTATCCTTGCGATGGCTTTTTCTGCCGGCCTCCGGCATTGTGTACTATGTACATGATGTCAATAAAGTTCACTGTTCACTGTTTCATCTCACCCCCTCCCAAACTATTATTTCCCCCCCTAACCTCCTCCCTTGCGAACCCCTGCTGCAGTGTCGCACTTTATAGCAAACAGTTGCGCGGTTCACTTTTCTCTTAATTTCCCCTTTTAAAACCGGGACTCGATTACGGGAGGCTGGCGTTCCGCTGGGTTCGTCAAATCTCGAGCAAAAAATTCGCTTTCTCATTCCTTTCCAGGTGCCTGGAAGGGGATGGGAGAGCGGCTGCTCCACAAAACACTCCTACTGACCAGTGGAGCGCCCGACAAAAGTATAGTGCCCCTCATAAGCTACTTGAAGAGGAAGACGCCACGGATCTCCGCAAGGTGCAGAACGGGAGTTTTCTTTAAGTTAATCGCGGCTCAGCAAAATATATCCTACGTTGTACCGTGACACTAGTCCATGGTGCGGTGGGTTGCCAACTTCATATCACATCTTTTGGGACTGTGCCCGAAAGCCAGGTAATTTGAAATATGCTTTAGGCAACACCATTGTAGGAAGTTCGGGGCACTGGTAGCACCCTTTTTATTCCCCTTCCCTCAAAAAGTTTTCTTCTTTTTTTAATATAGTACCCCCCCCCCCCCAACTGCGCACAATAGTAAGGAGCACAATTTATTTCAAACTCAGTGCACGTAAGAAGATTGTAGGTGCACTCGTTTCGAGTTGTTTTGCTGATTTGTTTAAAAAGTAATCTGTCTCTGGAAACACATTCATAGGGTTCCTCTGTGTGTGCAGCTTTTGTGAAATTATTTATAGTTACGTTACGCACAACAAATATGCGTCCACTTGCTCAGCATTTCAAGTCAAAATTCAACCAAATCGTTCCCTGCGTTCTATTACAGCGCGCATATGTCTGCTGGTCGTATCTAGTGAACCCAAAGCCTCATGGAGTGTGAGGTCCACTGGACGGCTTCATGCTCTCCCATATTAGAGTGCTATGGACTCAGTATCGTAAACCATCATTTCCAAGCAACAAAGGAAATGTTTTGTTGAAATGTCATTGACGCCGGTGACAATATTTTTTTTTCTAAACAAAATGATATCGGGACAGGAGCAACCACTCGGCACGCCCTCACCTGTGTCGGGGTAAGGTGCCTGGCACATCGAGGCAACCTACGCCGGGGCATCGGAGCGGCCCCAGCACGGCAATTGTGCGGCACGAGCTGGAACTCTGAAACGTGAATAAATGTACCCGTGAAGGTTTATTACATCTTCAGAGCAATACCTTCACGGAAATTCGGGGAAGCTCTAACAGAGAATATTTAGCGTCGAATGAGGCCTTGAAGGTGGAAATTCGACGGCCACCAATGCAGGCTGCTTCCACTATAAAATATGCTACCGCTATAAAAGCATGCTTATTTTTTCCTAATGCATGTAGGGAAATTAGCGGACAATTCAGAGTTCTTCAAAGACTGTGCTGCATCTTAACGTGTCACGGAAGTGCAGTGGGGCCAACTCTTGACAGCACGTGCAAACTCTCTCAAGCTATATATACAGGGTGTCCCACAAAACTTGAGCCAAGAATTTGAAAGTGAAAGACACGTAGGAGGTGAATCGTGAAAACCACACTTCTTTCGCAAACACGGCCGCGACAGCGAGCGAACTCACCTTCGCGCTCTCCTCATGAGATATATGCGTGCGCAATTGACCACGCTCCGTGAAGGGGCAAGTGCGCAGCGAAACGCGATTTTTGACGACCTTAATAACGCACCCAACGCGCACCATTCGCGCCATCTTACGGTTGAGGAAAACGTATTGAAATTGTCGAGCTTTGAGGACCACCAAACAATATATAATGCATAGAAATAGCCTGCCGTTAGCTAACTGGCCAACGTACGCTCCGTGGCTTAGTTGTTTCACTCCGCGTGCTACGTAGCTAGAGATTGCAGGTCCGACGCTAGCAGCGGAGCTTTTTGCACATGTTACAGTATATACTTTAGAACGTCATATATGTGACAGGAATACGTCTATGGAGCCATGGTGAACCCTGGAATAAAACACTTTCGTGCTAAAATAGTTAAATTTTAGAAAATCACAGCATATCCACGGAGTGAGTGATGAGTGTAGAGAAGCGCTGGAGGGTATTTGTGTTAAACCATGAACCATCGACAAATATCACCCACTCCATCATCAATGACGTGACAAACACGATATATATTTATGCGAAAACCTAATTATTCGTAAGTGGTAGCTATACGTCCATTCCGCTCCCGCTTAATTATAACGGCTTTATAGACGGTGAGGTGATGGATCGCTGATGAGGCGTAGTGGGATGTTAACAAGGACAAAGTAGTGGGCAGTTTCCAGAGGTTCAACTATAGCGGTCAAGTACAATCAAGAAATGAACACAGTGGAACAATCTATGGTTCTCTAACGCTCACCTACATACAAGTACACGGCCATCTTGCATTTCATAATAGCAAATTCTCCACAGTACTTGCTTTATGGTCGATAAAGTGGTGGATCGGTGATGGGGCGTAGTGGAATGCTTGCAAAAACAAAGTAGTGAGTAGTTGGGCAAAGGTAGAACTATAGGCGTTCACGTACATGCATACAAGGGATAGACAGACCCACGCTTTTAGGATCCTCGCCCCTAAAACACCGAATGCTCGGGAGGACAAGTAAACAGCACAACGAGCAATAATGGTAGCTGAGAAGAATGGTGACTGAATACTTCGAAGATTCGTTTTCCCTTCATTCTAAATCATTCGTCGCTGCTTCTATCAACGAGAGTGGGTGCGGTCGGGTGCGCTGCATAATGCAAGTAGGCGGACGTGACAATGCCTCCCAAAGCATTCTTACCGGCTTATCTGCAGTTCACTGCTTTCACATACTTTAAACGGAATGTATCGGTTTTGATATGTATCGGTTTTGAATGTATCGGTTTTGTTACGTACACGCGAAATCAGTGACTGCGGTGACGGGGCCCATCAGCACAGAACTTTCGTTAGAGTGAGGGGGCCTGTCAGCGTAGAGTAATAGTAACAGTAAGAAAGCCCGTCATAATAGCAATGAAATTGCATCGTTGTTATGAAGTAGTGGTAGAGTACCCACCACGTCTTACGTAGGTGACGAGTTCTAGCCCCGCTGTGAAGTTTTTTTTCTTTGTAACCCATTTTTTTTTTCACTATATGTGTCGAGCCTATACCTTTGTCCAGTAGTAATTTGTTTGGGCCGTAAAGGAATTTTTTGCGACACGTTAGATGTTGCCGCTGTTTCTTGCTTCGAAGGTGTTGCTGTTGGCGCTTCGTCAACAAAACTTTCATGATCACACAACCATGCTTTTGTTGCCACTGGAACGTATCTCATTAATTGATATGTGGGGTTTAACGTCCCAAAACCACTATATGATTATGAGAGACGCCGTAGTGGAGGGCTCCGGAAATTTAGACCACCTGGGGTTCTTTAACGTGCACCCAAATCTGAGCACACGGGCCTACAAAATTTCCGCCTCCATCGGAAATGCAGCCGCCACAGCCGGGATTCGAGCCCGCGCCCTGCGGGTCAGCAGCCGAGTACCTTAGCCACTAGACCACCGCGGCGGGGCAACGTATCTCATTAACTAGTCGCATCAATTTTACATGTGGGGCGTCTACGCCAGAGGCGTATGGTTACGAGGCAGTTATATTGCTTTGCGGCATCGGTGAACACATTAAAGTGCCAGATAGTACTCTGTCAGCAAGGACGGAGTGCCATACCCCATTCACGCCTCATGGGCACAGTAGTTGCATAGATTGGGAACTCCACCTGAGTAGCAGAACGCTCGCAGTCTCTTTTGCTCTGGCTTCAAGGAAAGAGTAATTTCCGTGGCCAACTCAGCCCTACTCCCCCATGGAGTCAAAGAACTCTGGATAGAGTAACAAGGTTCTTCTGCTATTACAGCGCTCCCTCAAGTTCTGTGAGTGTATAAAACCGGGTCCCGCATGCTTAAAGCAATGACTAGAGTGAGGGGCCCGTCACCGTAATGGCAAAAAATTTGGCAGATTCCACGTAACTCTCGAATCGACGTTATACAAAACACGCAGAAGGAAGGTGACCATGTGGTAATTTTTCAATAAACGCTATATATATA